>CM019070.1:80916064-81173281 GCA_009667805.1 Leptobrachium leishanense | reverse complement strand
TTTTTGTGATTATTATCAGTATCAGAACTATTTAACCCAAGATCAATCAGGCTTTCGTCCAAACCATTCAACTACAACCGCCCTTTTAAAAGTTTGTAATGATATCCAAGCGGGCATGGAACAAGGAAATCTAACTGGAGCCATCTTTCTTGATTTTGCCAAGGCTTTTGACACAGTAGACCATGGCATAAATTATACACACTCAGCTCAAACAAACTGACTTTGACTCTCATTCATGGGTGGCGTTTAACCTTCTTTAAACTGGTCCCTTATAAAGTCTGGTTTGAGGCCCGTTTTCCAATTCAGAAGCTCAGAGATGACCAAAATAAATATATTGTGGTATAAAGGCACTGCGCAGACAGCCAGTCAGGTTTCTTATTGCTTTCATTTCTGCAGCATATAATTTCTTTGCAGGTTCACTTCACCAAATAAATCATAAAACAAAAACCATACTCCACTTCTTGGGAGACTAACTAAACAACACAATTTCTCTCTAACAGATACTGGCCAGCTAAGCTGGTTCCCAGTCAAACAAACAGTGTACCTGTTTGGCGTATAACGTTTTGGTTCCCTCACCAGCCAGCTCCAACCTCCTCTGTCCCTGGTCAACTACTACTGAGCTCATCCTAGCAGGCTTATATAGGGCTGGACACCACTTATCGAGCAGCAGTTGGGGCCACTTACAATCTTAATCGGTATGACTGGTTAACCCTGTAAGGGAAACACAGCTTCTTCCATCTCCCTGCTTACGTACCTACGCTACAAAAAAACAGTTCACTAGTCCCAGCGGGGATAGTGATAGATAACAGAGCGCCCCAACCAATACCTACCCTTAACCAGTCTGCCCCTAGTGACCCTGTCACAGTATTTATATACATTGAAAATAATAGAGTGAAATAAAAAATTAAACGGTAAGGTGAAAGTATATTAACCCCTTCATTGCTGAGCTATTTCACGCTTGTGTGCTGAGCACATTTTGACCGTTTGGTGATCATCATTTATAAGTAGGGATGAGCTGTTCGGTTCGATCAGTTCGGAGTTCGATTCGAACTTTGGCCGTTCGCAAGTTCGCGAACTTCGAACTTTTTGGCGTGTTCGGTTCGAGTTCGAAAAAAAAAAATTAGAAAGAAAGTATAAAAAAAATACAAAGAAATCTAGAAATAAAGAGACTCTTTACTGCAGAATATTATAAGCAACGGTTTATTAGATATTGAATTAAAAACTATCTAATATCATTGTCTAGGTGCAAAGATTCTCACCTCTAAATGATCTGTGCTCTCAAACGGCATAAACAACAGGTGTTTAATTAGTGTTTGGAAATAACATGTGCTTCTAATTAGCAATTAGAATTTGATACATTGCTCCTCACTGGGTGGGGGCTCCTGCACATGTATGAACAAACACTGTTTTGAATTCTAAGAAGTGTTCATTTCTACTACATGTTCCTCTGATATGCTGTTTAACACCTTAAGGACCAGGGGTCTGTAAAGCCAATCATTATTGATGTAGATGTTACGTCATTTGTCATCAAGGGCTTAATAAAATCTTTATCACACTCCTTAGATTTAAACATAATATTCCAGTATTTGTAAAATATTCCAGTATTTGTATGTCATGTACCTCTAGGGTTGCCACCTTTTCATCAAGCCAAACCCGAACACTCTAGTGTTGGATTCGAGGGGACATTTTTTTTTGTAGAGTATAAATTATGGCACATGGTATGCATGGCAGACTGGTATTATGCATGGAAGACTGGTATTATGCATGGCAGACTGGTATTATGGCAGACTGGTATTATGCATGGCACACTGGTATGGATGGCAGACTGGAAAGGCTGGCACACACTGGTATTATACATGGCAGACTGGAAAAGCTGGCACACTGTTATGGCACACACTGGTATTATGCTGCATGGCAGACTGGAAAGGCTGGCACACTGTTATGGCAGATTAGTATGGCAGACTAATATGGCTGGCAAACTGGAATGACACACACTGGTATTATACTTGGCAGACTGGAAAGGCTGGCACACTGTATGGCAGACTGGTAAGGCTGGCACACTTTATGGCACACACTGGTATTACATTTGGCAGACTGGAAAGGATGGCACACTTTATGGCACACACTGGTATTAAATTTGGCAGAATGGAAAGGCTGGCACACTTTATGGCACACACTGGTATTATTTATTATGCTGCAGCAGACTGGAAACAAAGGCTGGCACACTCACTGTCTGCGAGCCTCCCTTGAGTTGACCGGCGGGCGTCGGCGTCAGAGTGGATGGAGTGGAGAGCTGCTGGCTGGTCTGACAAGATCGACCGCATCCGCATTCCAGGTCTGGAATCCGGATGAAGACATCACAGAGTACGTCCTCTACTTAGCTGCTCGCTCTGCACACTGCCCGGCTGGGAGCAGTCCTCAGGCGCACGAGCAACCACGTGAAACGACGTCACGTGAGAGTGAGCCTGTTGCGGAATATATATATTCCTTTTTTTTTTTTTTTTTACACAAAAATATTTTGCCAGGAAGGATACATTGAGCTTTCTCTCATTTTAAAGTATGTCCTGGGTAGGCAAGGCCTAGGCTGGCACTTTCCAGGGGGCATAAAAAAAAAACACCACTGAAGGGTATATTCACAGAGCACCGAAATGACGCAGACATTTCAGTGTTCTGTTGTTCCACGCACTTTGGGGAATCAAATTTCCCCAGTGAATTCACCGCAGGGTCCCTGAAGTGCAGGGAATCAGCCACTGAATGCTGCCGCAAACCCGTCACCCACTGTTTCAAAAGAGCTACTGAACGAAAATGTCTGGAATTAACATATAAGGTCCAATGAATGATAATAAAATGGTCTGTTACAGAAAAAAGAGAAACTGCTATTAGAAAAAAAAATGGAATATTTTTTGAAAAATGCCTAAAAGATACTGAAAAAAATAAAAATAAAGAGACTTTATACTACAGATTAAAAGAATAACGGTTTATTAGATATTGGATAAAACCAGGAATATTTTTACATTGAAACCTATGGTGTCCGCCTGAATAAACCTGCCGAATGAAACCACTGAACATCAGGGCATTGCTCTGCTGTTCGGTGTTTTCTGAACAGATTAACCATTACTTCTCTATGGGGACTTTCACTGCCTTCGAACAGGCAGAGGCTGGCAGTTCGCCAAAATTTGTGTGTGAGCATATCACAGAGCTCCACAGCAATAAACCTCACAGTAATGTGCGCCGTGTATGAGCATTCAGTGTTATATGGGAGTACTGATTTATGAGTAAGAGTAGTTAAAAAAGAAACTGTAAAACTTGGGGGGGGGGTTGACACCATGGGTTACTGCACCGGGTCCGGGTGACACCAACCCTAGTGACACCACTGGTCTCTCCTCCTCGGTTATGCCAGTTCTACCTATCTGCATAGGTTCTGTCACAGAACTCTCTACCCGAGTTGGCATAGGAGCCGGAGGAGGGTTAGGAGGGAAGGCGGGTATGGCAGGAGGAAGCCTTCTATGTCGCTCTCTTATCTGGTCATCCAGGGAAATGCAAAAATCTCTTAACTCACTGAGTTTATCTGGTCATTTCATGGAAGCAAGTTCAAACATTAAAGTGTCGCAAAGGTCCTCAGTGAAGGCTAATACCAAGGATTTATTGGTCCACCTTACGTCTGAGGCAAAGGGTCTTAAATTCAACAGAATAATTCGTTACCCTGCGATTGCCTTGATTGATGCAGAACAAAGCACGCCCAGCACTTTTTGCCCTTCTCGTAGGGTCGAAAGTACTCCATAATTCCTGTACAAATTCCTCATAATCATAAACCAGAAGTGCTTTACTTTCCCATAAGGGTGTAGCCCAAAGTAAAGCCTTATCAGATAAGTGGTTGATAAGGTAACCAACCTTTGGACTGACAGAACCCTGGATTTAACTCAAATAATAGATCTAGTTGGATCAAAAAAACCTCGAAATAAACCAGGTGTACCGTCAAAACGCACCAGCATTTACATGCTTACTCGTGGTCTGTCAGGTAACAGAGTGCCCCTTGAGCAGATATAGAAGTAGTCAGGGAGGCAGATACTCGACCTTGCGGGGCCAATAGAGTCTGCAGAGCCTGAGCTATTTGATCCATGTGATGGCTCTGCTCATCCTGTTCTGCTGCCAATTTAGCCAGGAGAGTGGGCAACTCTGCGAGATCCATTTGGTGCTGATGTAATGTCACATATTCCACACGGATATATGAAACAGGTCCCTGTATGCAGTGTCACCCCTACCCTATTCAATCTTTTGAGAGGTCGGGTTGAATATACATACAGTCAGGTCCAGAAATATTGGGACATCGCCACAATTCTAACATCTTTGGCTCTATACACCACCACAATGGAGTTGGAATGATACAAACAAAATGTGCTTTAACTGCAGACTGTCAGCTTTAATTTAAGGGTATGTACAGCCAACTCAGGTGAAAGGTGTAGTACTTACAGCAGTTTGTAGATGTGCCTCCCACTTGTTAAGGGACCAAAGGTAATGGGACAGAATAATAATCATAAATTAAACTTTCCCTTCCTAATACTTGGTTGCAAATCCTTTGCAGTCAATCACAGCCTGAAGTCTGGAACGCATAGACATCACCAGACGCTCGGTTTCATCCCTGGTGATGCTCTGCCAGGCCTCTACTGCAACGGTCTTCAGTTCCTGCTTGTTCTTGGGGCATTTTCCCTTCAGTGTTGTCTTCAGCAAGTGAAATGCATGCTCAATGGGATTCAGGTCAGGTGATTGACTTGGCCATTGCATAACATTCCACTTCTGTCCCTTCAAAAACTCTTTGGTTGCTTTTGCAGTATGCTTTGGGTCATTGTCCATCTGCACTGTGAAGCGTCGTCCAATGAGTTCTGCAGCATTTGGCTGAATGTGAGCAGATAATATTGCCCGAAACACTTCAGAATTAATCCTGCTGCTTTTGTCAGCAGTCACAGCATCAATAAATACAAGAGAACCAGTTCCATTGGCAGCCATACATGCCCACGCCATGACACTACCACCACCATGCTTCACTGATGAGGTGGTATGCTTAGGATCATGAGCAGTTCCTTTCCTTCTCCATACTCTTCCCATCACTCTGGTAGAAGTTGATCTTGGTCTCATCTGTCCATAGGATCTTGTTCCAGAACTGTTAAGGCTTTGTTAGGTGTTGTTTGGCAAACTCTAATCTGGCCTTCCTGTTTTTGAGGCTCACCAATGGTTTACATCTTGTGGTGAACCCTCTGTATTCACTCTGGTGAAGTCTTCTCTTGATTGTTGACTTTGACAACTGGAGAGTGTTCTTGAACTGGCCAACTGTTGTGAAGGGTGTTTTCTTCACCAGGGAAAGAACATCCACCACAGTTGTTTTCCGTGGTCTCCCAGGTCTTTTGGTGTTGCTGAGCTCACTGGTGCGTTCCTTCTTTTGTAGAATGTTCCAAACAGTTGTTTTGGCCACGCCTATCTCTGTGATGGGTTTGTTTTGTTTCTTCAGCCTAATGATGGCTTGCTTCACTGATAGTGACAGCTCTTTGGATCTCATCTTGAGAGTTCACAGCAACAGATTCCAAATGCAAATAGCACACTTGAAATGAACTCTGGTCCTTTTATCTGCACATTGTAATTGGGGTTAATGAGTGAATATCACACACCTGGCCATGGAACGGCTGAGTAGCCAATTGTCCCATTACCTTTGGTTCCTTAACAAGTGGGAGGCACATCTGCAAACTGCTGTAAGTCCTACACCGTTCACCTGAGTTGGGTGTGCATACCCTCAAATTAAAGCTGACAGTCTGCAGTTAAAGCACATTGTGATTGTTTCATTCCAACTCCATTGTGGTGGTGTATAGAGCCAAAGATGGTAGAATTGTGTCGATGTCCCAATATTTCTGGACTTGACTGTGTATATGTTGATAGTAAGTCACAGACAGGAGTGGTATATAGAATCGTATATTTGCCAAAGCCAAAGGTCAACACCAGAATAATTCTATTGCCAGGGCCAGGGGTCAGATACCAGAAACGTCGATATACAAAGCCAAGGGGTCAGATCCCAGAATCGTCAATATACAAGCCAAGAGGTCACACACAGAGATCAATAAATTCTGAATGCTAGGTAGCACTGCAGGATACACGAAACCACATCAGCGCGCCAATCTCGTCTGAGTGCAGGGTATTTAAGCCCGATAGCGCCACGTCATAGCTCCACACCATGCCCCTCCGACCATCACGTGATCGGCACCGGCGTGCATTTTATCCGACGCTTGGCCAGCGAACAGCGCGGAGGATGCTGCCGGGTGCCGGAGGTACGTGACAGGCTGTTTATGGGAGTTTGGCTGTTGCCTACTTTTTACAACTGAATCAGATGTTATTTCTAAAAAATTTATATTGTCCGAAACACAAAAATATATATATATTTTTTTTCAAAAAAAAATCAGCAGATAGAATTAAACCGAACACTTTAATGTTGTGTGTTTTTTGTTGTTTCCTCCTCAAGTTAAAATTAGTATCACTTCCTGAAGAAATACATAGTTACATAATTACATAGGCTGAAAAAAGATATGTATCCATCGGGTTCAGACTTTCACACATCACCTACTGCGGTTCACCTACATCATTAAATTCAAACTGTAGCTCTGTTCACACAGGTATGATGGAAGGTGTTGGACTGATACTTATTCTGGGAGCCTTGCAAGGTGAGACAATGGTAGAGGCATTGCATTAGGGCATATATCTAAGAATATTATTTTATCATGCGTGTAAGTAGAGTATTGAAACGTTTATTACTATTATAACAAATGATAAGAAGAAAAGAGCTTGATAAAAATCTACAAATTGCAATGGTAGTGACATTGTAGTAGGGCAAATACCTAAAATGCTGAATTACCGTAAAAGCAAGTAGAATAATGAAAACTCTTATCATCATTATTACTATGATTGGAAAAAAAAAACACATCCTAATCTATAAATTGAAATCATGTATATGGAAACACGTGGGGCACTATTCCCTGCTAGGTGCTAAAATGGTGAAGCTAACAGAGGAAAACCTGTGCCTGCAATTTAGCACCATATTCTCATTTTAGCACCATATTCCGGGGCAGGCGCTATTTCAGTAGCCTGCCCCGGAACGCAGAACTACCCTCCATGATACATGCAGTAGCACTTCCGTGCCACCACGAGTATCACCTCCTGGAAGGTTGCACTGCTGGGACGTGAGCCTTGCAGGAGCCCTGCGCAAATTTGCTCTTGCGAGATTGCGCAGCATCACAGAGTAAGACTGGGACTTTATGTCCCCAGTCTCACTCTGCTCCAGGCGGCCAGAAGTGATCTGCTGTTCTCGCCACGGAATGAGTGGTGAGTATCGGATATTTTTTAGTTTTTCTTTAGCTGGTGTTAACTGATTCTGCAAATGCGGAATCAGATAGCACCAGCTTATAGATGTCGCTAATAATATAGTTAACCTATCGTTGGGGTAATTAGTTTTAGGACTTTGTAATACCTTACTTATCCTAACGCTAATTGCTGATTGCGTTCCCTATTGTTAACATGGGGAGCACAAAGTACAGTAAGCTCTCGCAAGCTAGCGCAGTCACCAAAGTGCTGATTCTTACAAGGTTTAACTTTAGAAAGGTAATATGGGTGCCATGCATTAAAGTCACTTAAGAAAGAAAAAGAAAAGGTTAGGAAACAATATTTACTGCCACAAATGGCCTCACCCAAAATATGAACAAACCAGAAAAAAAATGAAAAACTTTAATCACGAATATGCTAATGCATATTCGTGATTAAAATTTTTCATTTTTCTGGTTTGTTAAAGTCACTTACCCTGATGTTAACACTTACTCACCCTAACGCTACAGTTAGCGTTCGCTAGGGCATAGGGTCCGTTGTGTCCATTTTTTAATCCAACTAGATGTCTTCTGTTATCTCATTACTGATCACTAATTGCTGGACTTGGTATTCCAAACTTATTTGCATTATAACATTGCTTTAAGTTAGAGTTTGGAGTTCCCTCTCATTTGTATTTGATCAGTAACTAATGATGCATCGCAACACATCTTCATTTTACGTTATAAGGAAGAGGCTAGAGAAAAGTTACAATAGATGAAATGTTGGGTTTCATATATTTTCATATGGATCTTTAGAAAAGAAAATGAATTTACTGTGACATTCATATTGCATTTGTAGATATTGTTTGCTGGGGGAGGGGCAAGCACACTATTTTTCGTTAGGATAAAATATGGAAACAAATATCATCATATTTTTGTTAATCTATTTGCACTAGAATCTGTCTACAAAAATCCTTAGTAGTCCTCCTACTAAATATTGTTTAACTTTGTGCCTTTTTAGGAGTGAAGTATTATCAATGTCAGCTATAGAATATCCCACATTTACTTAAAGTACTTAATTACGTTTAAATGCATGTTAAATAATTGTTTAATTTGTTTTATGTGCATCAGGTGTTCACTCACAGAGTCTCATTGTATCACAGTCTCGTATGGTTAATGCCAGAGAGGGTGACTCTGTCACCTTGGAGTGTAACTACACCATCAACAGCTCAATCAACGTCACAATTGGCTGGTACAAATGGTACAGACATCTACTGCATGGGGATGAGGTTTCCAACACTACAGGAGATTATAAAGGCAGAGTTTCTATGACCAGTCCAAGTGATTTCACTGAAAAGGCATCTGCTAATATTATCCTGCACAATGTGTCAATCACAGACACTGGGATGTATGTATGTGAAATAAATATCACTGAAATAATATCAGGACATGGAACAGGGAATGGAACATTTCTCGGTGTAACAGGTGAGACTATGCATTACTATTAGAAATGTGATTTTTGATAACCATTATAAAGTTCTATGTAAACGCATACTGTTGACAGCTTTACAAAGTGTATTATGACACAAATAACATGTAACAGTCCTCTGCTAGACAGAAACAGACGCAGAGACTAAACCGACTAAGATTTAATAATAATCATTACAATAAAAGGCATTGAAAACTGTTTAAATTGATATATTAAACAACTCAATGTGATATTATATATATCATGTTCTTATTTAGCTAGTGGGTTTTATAGTAAATAATTTAAAAGATTTGTATAAGACAGATAGAACTCTGCAAACTGCCTGGGCTGTAAGTGAATAGTAAATGCTATTTAAAGGATTTGTGAACAGATTAAGGACACTGTTTAAGTTGAAAAATGTCAATTATATTCTTAAAAATGGGGCTTTATTGATATTGGAGAATCTTAGACAGAGGTCACACAAGCGCACATGAGCACAGAGGGAACGTCCGCTAGAACGGGCATTCTCTCCACTCACACGCCCATGTGGTCACCTATGGAGCATCGCGCTTTGTAGGTCCGTCGAACGTCTGTCGTAGCTTTTTGATGGAGAGGGTTTCAGCACTTCCGATGTAAAGTGCAATATCATTACGCACGTAACACTGTGTAGCCCTCCCCGTCGAGCCGTCAGAAAGCTGTGACGGACACACTCAATGTGCTTTCTGTGACCATGACCTTAGGGATCTTTTTTCTGAAGGCATTTGTCATATAGATTGTAAAAATTCCATGAACAGCCAAATTTTAATTCACTTTGTAGTAAAAATTATTCATTAAAATTAGAATTGTAGAGAACCCACATTTTAGGACAAATAATTGAGCTGCAATAATATTTTAAGGGGTTATTCAGAGAGCACCGAAATGTCGCCGACATTTCGGTGCTCTCTCATTCCCTGCAGTTCCCTGCACTTCGGGGAATCAAAGTTTCCCACCCTGCGGTGATCCCAGGAGTGCAGGGAATACCTCCACAATCCCGTCGAAACCCCACCGAAAACCCACTGGATTCGCCAGGAAAATCACGTTGAAGACGCCAGAAAAAGCTGACAAGCCGCCGATCACAGCGCAGACCAGCTGAGGAAAAAAGCCGACGAACGAGGTAAAAAAAAACCAATATGTTTGAAAGTTTCAAAATTGAAACGCTGTTTGCAAAAAAACTACTGAACGAAAATGTCTGGAATTTACATATAAGGTCCAATGAATGATAATAAAAAGGTCTGTTACAGGAAAAACGCTTTTAAAAATAAAAACGGAAAAAGAATTTGCCGAAAAAATCCCGAAAAATGCCTAAAAGATCCTAAAATATCTATAACTGAAGAGACTTTTTACTGCAGATTAAAATAATAAATGGTTTATTAGATATTGAGTTAAAACTGGAAAATTTTAACATTGAAGCCATGGGGTTCGCCTGAATAAACCTTCCGAATGAAAGCACCGAACAGCGGGGCATTTCGGCAACTTTTCACTGCTGTTCGGTGTTCTCAGAAAAGATGAACCATTGCTTCTCTATGGGGGATTTCACTGCCCTCGAACAGGCACCGTATGTGCAGGCAATTCACAGAAATTTGGCAAACTGCCTAATCTCTGAATAGCCGAATGGTCCTGAAATGTCACCATACGCTGAATTTCAGTTTCCGGTTACATTTCAGGGCCAGTTCGGCTCTCTCTGAATAACCCTGTATATTAGTGGTAAAACTATATGGAAGTTCAAATGCCTGCTGTACTTTCTTCCTGCTGGGGCTTCAGAAAATGCAAAACTTGTGCGAAAATATGATCCTCAGTACAAAAGTGTCAGGTCTCCATTAATTAATACCAAGTACCGGTATGTCTCTGAATCCTTTGGGCACTATTTCCTAGTGAACGCTAACTCTAGCATTCGGGTGAGTAAATGTTAACATCAGGTAAATGACATTAACGAGAAACATTGGGAGCTCAATCAGGAATTAGCGTTAGGATAAGTAAGGTATTGTCAGGGTGGCACCAGGCGTGAGCCGAGGTGGGACCCAAAGTTCAGTATATATCCCAGACGCTGGGGTTGAACAGGTTAATAAAGGCACTGGATACCATGAAGCAGTTAAAAAAGGATATATTGAAACTGTGGCAGATAAAGAACACACAGAGCTTGATAACAGCAGGTAAGAAACCAATAAGCACAACGGTGATCTTTGGCAATATGACAATATGAAAATCCAGATACTGCAATATGCAGTACACAGCGATGAACAGGTACAGCTGAATAACACACAGTCTCTGGTACAGCAGATATGGTGATTGTTGCAGCACAGTAATCCAGTAGTCTCTCCAGGTACTGCAGAATGGAGTGCACAGCAATAGAGGAATAAGCACAGTCTCTGGTAGCAGATATGGTACCTGGAACCAGCACAGTGGTTTACATCAGAAACTGTTTACTTGAAGGAACAGTCCAGGAAATAAACAGCAGCAACAACAGGATCAGGCTTGCAGAGATGTGCAGGGTAATCTCTTATTTTAGCGTTTTTTATTCCCTATGGAAGAATCAGTCTTAAATTCCAGCCACTGCTGAACACCTTGTAACAAATGTTTATAAACACAATGTTGCAAGTTGAAGTAATTGCAGACAGCTGGAAAAAAAAGCTACTGTTAGGCTTTCCCTGCACAACTGAGATTACCATACATTTCTATGAAGTATTTTGGCGTATTTAACCCCTTAGTGACCAGACAGTGTTACGATTGTCTGTCCGTAAGTGCCCACTGCTGTTTTTTACGTTTCTGCTCCGTTTGTGCATCATATCGAATAATTTACTTTAAATAAAATTTAAGAAATATGATGAAAAAATGGATAACCCACACTTTCTCAAAATTTAATCCCCAAAATCAAAAACTATCAAAATTGTCCTGAGATTAGAAAAACAAAATTTTTACATGTTTTTCCTTTTGACCCCTTCACTGCTGAGCTCATGTTGACTCTTTAATTGACGTTTAAACATGATGAGCATAAAATTTTTTTTTTTGCTGCTCTGGATTGGGAGATCCAAAGGATCCCCCTAGCACCACTTGGCAGCTAGTGGGTTAACTGGCCGACTAATGTAAATGCACATACGGCGGCGACGTCAGTGGGTGGGGAGATGATTCGGAGGCTTAGCTGGTATCCAAGATGTCCGCCACTTCCGAGTTCGAATAACGATTTGGCACCTAAGGGGTTAAAGAGAGCCACCACTGAAAAGGGCAGACTGTGCCCTCATCAGCGGTGCCACTCTTTCTCTTCTATGTGGAGCTGTTTGTTTCACATTTATCAATGCAGGCACTGGGGGGGGGGGCTCGCCATCGCCGGGCCCCATAAATACATGGGGCAGGCTTCAAGCATGCCAGACCATCGTGGGAGCCAGAGAGGTGAGTATAGTGAGGAAGGGGAAGTTAAAAGGACCATACGTCCTTAGTACATCCTGAGGAAAATTCCCCAGACCATGTATGTCAGTGGTCCTTAATGGGTTAATTATTGCCGGTATTTGAGACTTATATTAGGAAGCCTAGACACACCAAGAGGGTCTCCTATACCTTATAGGGGGACATGGGAACACTGGGCTGAATTCTGCCTGGGTGGAGGCACTATAGACCCAACAGAAATCACAATCCACCTCTATGAAGTATTTTAGCGTATTTAATTATTGTCAGTATTTTAGACTTATATTAGGAAGCCTAGACACATCAAGAGGGTCTCAAATACCTTATAGGGGGACATGGGAACACTGGACTGAATTCTGCCTGGGTGGAGGCACTACAGACCCAACAGAAATCACAATCCACCTCTATGAAATATTTTAGTGTATTTAATTATTGTCGGTATTTGAGACTTATATTAGGAAGCCTAGACACACCAAGAGGGTCTCATATACCTTATAGGGGGACATGGGAACACTGGGCTGAATTCTGCCTGGGTGGAACTATAGACCCAACAGAGATTACCATCCACCTCTATGAAGTATTTTAGCGTATTTAATTATTGTCGGTATTGAGACTTATATTAGGAAGCCTAGACACACCAGAGGGTCTCATATACCTTATAGGGGGACATGGGAACACTGGACTGAATTCTGCCTGGGTGGAGGCACTACAGACCCAACAGAAAACTTAATCCACCTCTATGAAGTATTTTAGCGTATTTAATTATTGTCGGTATTTGAGACTTATATTAAGAAGCCTAGACACACCAAGAGGGTCTCAAATACCTTATAGGGGGACATGGGAACACTGGGCTGAATTCTGCCTGGGTGGAGGCACTATAGACCCAACAGAAAACACAATCCACCTCTATGAAGTATTTTAGCGTATTTAATTATTGTCGGTATTTGAGACTTTTATTTGGAAGCCTAGACACACCAAGAGGGTCTCAAATATACCTTATAGGGGGACATGGGAACACTGGACTGAATTCTGCCTGGGTGGAGGCACTATAGACCCAACAGAGATTACCATCCACCTCTATGAAGTATTTTAGCGTATTTAATTATTGTCGGTATTTGAGATATATTAGGAAGCCTAGACACACAAGAGGGTCTCATATACCTTATAGGGGGACATGGGAACACTGGACTGAATTCTGCCTGGGTGGAGGCACTACAGACCCAACAGAAAACACAATCCACCTCTATGAAGTATTTTAGCGTATTTAATTATTGTCGGTATTTGAGACTTATATTAGGAAGCCTAGACACACCAAGAGGGTCTCAAATACCTTATAGGGGGACATGGGAACACTGGGCTGAATTCTGCCTGGGTGGAGGCACTATAGACCCAACAGAAATCACAATCCACCTCTATGAAGTATTTTAGCGTATTTAATTATTGTCGGTATTTTAGACTTTTATTTGGAAGCCTAGACACACCAAGAGGGTCTCAAATACCTTATAGGGGGACATGGGAACACTGGACTGAATTCTGCCTGGGTGGAGGCACTATAGACCCAACAGAGATTACCATCCACCTCTATGAAGTATTTTAGCGTATTTAATTATTGTCGGTATTTGAGACTTATATTAGGAAGCCTAGACACACCAAGAGGGTCTCATATACCTTATAGGGGGACATGGGAACACTGGACTGAATTCTGCCTGGGTGGAGGCACTACAGACCCAACAGAAAACACAATCCACCTCTATGAAGTATTTTAGCGTATTTAATTATTGTCGGTATTTGAGACTTATATTAAGATGCCTAGACACACCAAGAGGGTCTCATATACCTTAAAGGGGGACATGGGAACACTGGGCTGAATTCTGCCTGGGTGGAGGCACTATAGACCCAACAGAGATTACCATCCACCTCTATGAAGTATTTTAGCGTATTTAATTATTGTCGGTATTTGAGACTTATATTAAGACGCCTAGACACACCAAGAGGGTCTCAAATACCTTATAGGGGGACATGGGAACACTGGGCTGAATTCTGCCTGGGTGGAGGCACTATAGACCCAACAGAGATTACCCTCCACCTCTATGAAGTATTTTAGCGTATTTAATTATTGTCGGTATTTGAGACTTATATTAGGAAGCCTAGACACACCAAGAGGGTCTCATATACCTTATAGGGGGACATGGGAACACTGGGCTGAATTCTGCCTGGGTGGAGGCACTATAGACCCAACAGAGATTACCATCCACCTCTATGAAGTATTTTAGCGTATTTAATTATTGTCGGTATTTGAGACATATTAGGAAGCCTAGACACACCAAGAGGGTCTCATATACCTTATAGGGGGACATGGGAACACTGGGCTGAATTCTGCCTGGGTGGAGGCACTATAGACCCAACAGAAAACACAATCCACCTCTATGAAGTATTTTAGCGTATTTAATTATTGTTGGTATTTTAGACTTATATTAGGAAGCCTAGACACACCAAGAGGGTCTCATATAC
The DNA here is from genome assembly GCA_009667805.1 of Leptobrachium leishanense. NCBI lineage: Eukaryota > Metazoa > Chordata > Amphibia > Anura > Megophryidae > Leptobrachium > Leptobrachium leishanense. The sequence continues at coordinate 81,158,533 of CM019070.1, read as the reverse complement.
CTTATAGGGGATATGGGAACACTGGGCTGAATTCTGCCTGGGTGGAGGCACTATAGACACGACAGAAATCACAATCTACCTCTATGCTGGGCCGGATTTGCACCTCAGGAGCCTGTAGGCACAGAAATGTGGAGCGCCCCTACCCCCCCCCCAAACAAACTAAAAAGAAACATTCCAAAATTACTATTTAAATTTTTGTTTTGAGGCTAAGAAAACAAAAAATAATTTAAAAAAAATCAAAAACTGTTTTTCTCCACGCTCAAATCAAAAGAAGAGGCAAAATCTGTTGCCTTTTGTTGAATTAGTTACAGTTACAAGTATTTATAAAGCGCCAACAAATTCCTTAGTGCTGTACAATTGGGGAAACAGAATAACAAATATACATATATGTTAGACACGGAACAGAAGGAGGGAGGACCCTGCTCGAGAGCTTACAATCTAAGAGGAGAAGGATGGCACATTAGGTGAGGATGAATAGGGTATTTGAACTAGCGTGTTGCATGAGGACTGAATGGGAAGATGGAGCAAGAAATGTGCAGTGGGGGATCATGGAGTGAGCCGATAGGCTTCTCTATAGTAATGCGTTTTCAGAGACTTCTTGAAGGACTGGAGAAATGGGCAAGTCTGCCATTGTGGTGGAGGGAGCAGTGGCGTCACTAGGGTTGGTGTCACCAGGGGCGGATCCAGACACAGGTTTCGGGGGGGGGCAGTCTACCAGTTTTGGCTAAGAGCTGGTGTTGGGTTCGCTGTGACAGTGTGACATCCAGGGCCCCGGGTGGCGATCGGGTGGGCCCCGGACGCATGGTGCTGCCGGCTGGCCGAGTGCCAGTAGCTCCAGCGGTACCCGGCGCAGTTGTGGCTGATCAGGGGGCAGGGCACGGCGTGATGACACGGAGCCGCCGGGACCCTTAAATCAGGAGCGCGCGCTGTACGCCTTGCCTTGCCGTGGAGTTTCATTCCCGCATCGCTGCTTTACTGAAATATTGTGTATACTCGTTACTGACCCTGCTTTGTTTTGAGGACCCAATCTGTTGTGGATTTTGCCTGCCTATACGACTATTCTCTTTCTCTGTGCCCGTCTGGTGTATCTGCTGCTGGTGTGTGCTATTGATCCTGCCACATATAGTAGCGCAGTACAAGTGTCTACACGTTGCTGACCAGGTTTGTTATCACGATTGTTCTCTCTCTGTACCCCTGTCTGTTGTGTCTGCCATCAGGTGTTTTTCTGGTGCGCTTCCATCCTGCTATGTACTGTAGCGCAGTACAAACTTATATAGAACTCGGCCTGTGGTGTATATTGCTGGTGCGGTCTCTCTGGCCTTTGTGGCTGCTAGAGGTTAGGGTTTAGTGGTCCCGACCATCCTAAGGATCGGAGGTTTAGAGGTCTGTCACCAGGGATCCTACCAGGTCTGTCCTGGGGAACGTTACAGACAGGCAGAGACGTGCCTAATCGCAAGCTGTGCTCGTTACACTCACACTTCCCAGAACATTGCACAGGGTCTGCCCTCATGTGGTTCATGAGCCCTGCGAACCCTTTCCATGCGAGGGGCAAAGGGTACCCCACCTCCCAGCACATACCCTTTGCAGCTATGCAGTGTAGGGTTACCCAGGTGTGGGCTGCCCAGTGCACCCTTTCCATGCTGCCAAAACACGTGGCACCCTATCTGCACAGCCCTGCAAAGCCTTTCCATTCCATGGGCCCAGGGTACCCCCCCTCCAAGCTCACATGAATATATTGCCCCCAGCTCACATATGGATATATTGCCCCCAGCTCATATGAATATATTTGCCCCCAGCTCACATGGATATATTTGCCCCTGGCCAGCTCATATGGATATATTTGCCCCCAGCTCACCTCTCCTCTGCCATCTGGTCTGCTCTGCCAGGCCCCTCCGAGTCATTGCCGGCGGTCGCGTGCTTTTCCTCCTACGAGCGCCCGCCAGCATAAAGCTCTGCCGCTCGCTTGGGATCTGTCAACCAGCCAGCTGTGATCTTGCGAGATCGCCGAGTTCACGTGAACTCCGCAATCTCGGGAGATTGCAGCTGGCTGTTGGATCCCAGGCGAGCGGCAGAGCTTCCTGGCAGCGGCCGCTCGTAGGAGGATAGTAACGCAGCGGCTGGCAATATTTTTGCGGGGGCAATTGCCTCGTTGCCCCCCCGATCGGCTCCTGGGTGTCACCCGGTGAGGTAACTCATGGTATCACCCCCCAAGTTTTACAGTTTCTTTTTTTAACTACTCTTACTCATAACTCAGTACTCCCATATAACACTGAATGCTCATACACACTGCGCACATTACTGTGAGATTTATTGCTGTGGAGCTCTGTGATATGCTCACACACAAATTTTGGTGAACTGCCAGCAAGTACGATGCCTGTTCGAAGGCAGTGAAAGTCCCCATAGAGAAGTAATGGTTAATCTAATCAGAGAACACCGAACAGCAGAGAAATGTTCTGATGTCCAGTGGTTTGATTCGGCAGGTTTATTCAGGCGAACACCATAGGTTTCAATGTTAAAAATATTCCCGTTTTTCTCAGCACCTATTACACACACTGACGTCCGTAACGCGATCATCTCACTCAAATACGGGACGGGTTTGGGGTGGAATATTAGAAGCTCCTTTCGGGCGCAGTGATCCCACACTTGGTCTCCCTTTTATAACAATATTTTGCAAGGGGAGGAACCTTGCACCTCATACCGGCCCATCGCGTTGTTAAAAACCAACCTGAAACTGCTCTCCACTATTATGGCTTGCCGCCTACAGCGACCTCTCGCACGTCTTGTGAGCCCCCAACAAACTGGCTTTCTTTCTGGCCGACATTCTACTACGAACATACGCAAGGCTATAGCGGCCATATGGTCCTCCTCCCTTACTCCCCACGCCTCCAATCTTCTATTGAGTTGTGACGCCGATAAAGCGTTCGACAGGATATCCTGGGCTTAGAGAGATTTATTAAGTTCCACCACTCTGAGAAGTTGTTCTTAACCCGATTTTGCGCGCGCTACCGCAACCCTTCCACAGTGGTCACCGCGAATGGACTCCACTCTGCCCCCTTCGTGCTAGAGAGGGGAACCAGACAGGGGTGCCCCTTATCGCCATTACTGTTTAAACTCGCCCTGGAACCCCTCCTCCGCATCAGAGACATGCCCGGCAATCACTGGTATCAGTTTGTCCTCCTCTGTAACTCCTGAAAGTGGTAGCTTTCGCAGATGACCTGCTCCTGTTTCTTTCGAACCCGGCATCCACTATCGACGTGATTTGATTCATTTCACGTGGCCTCGGGTTTCCAAATTAATTACACTAAGACTATTGCTTTGCCCCTGGGACCGAAACCGCAGGGCGACTGGCTCAGACAGTTTCCCTTTTCATGGATCCCCACACCTTCCATTAAATACCTAGGGATCGTCCTACCGGCGGACCTTTCACACTTATATAGTCTCAATATTTACCCTCATTTAACCCAAACTAAGCAGCTCTTGTTGGCGTGGAGTTCTCTCCCTCTGTGCTATTTAGGAAAGGCCGCACTCATTAAAATGACCTTGTTCCCCAATTGCTCTACCCTCTGCAGGTCTTGCCTCTATTATTGAAACCCACAGACCTCCGTATATTACATAGGCAATATGCGGCATTCATTTGGCAAGGTAAACGAGCACGCATTCCACTCCCCGCGCTCCAACAGCCGCTAGATAAGGGAGGTATTAATTTCCCAAACATATTTGATTATAATTTAGCGGCCCTATACCGTTATGCTGCTGACTGGTTGAATGGCACTTCACACTTTGTACCCTTACAGGTCGAACAGGCATTGCTCCCCTCATCTTCCCTATTGGCATTCCTTCACCAAAGCTCGCCCATTGCCCCCTCCAGTCTGCGCTCTAATCCACTATTTTCCTCTACGAAAGTAGCTTGGATCAAGATTCGCAAGCTCCTTCAGTTGACCTGGAAAACGTCTTTGTGGTCCCCTATCCTTCACAACCCTCACATTCAAAACGTCTCCCCTGCTCCGATTTTTCACACCTTGGCTCAACGTGGTTTTACCCATCTTCATCATTACATTGATGGAGTATCGAGCGTGCCGTATTCTTATACGACCCTAAAGGACCGAATTGCACCTCCTAGACATACACCCGGTATTTTATTTACAAATAAAACTATTTCTCCTTACCCAATTAAGCGCACTATCCCCTAATGATCTAGCTAATCCACTGGACACGCACTTACTAGCCCACCCTTTGTCCCCCCTCTACCTCTGCTACTTACACGCTCTTGCAATCTTCGCTACCTACCAAGCTCCCGTGGGCAGCAATAACTAGATGGAGCTCTCCGTGCATGACTTGATAGGGTCCACCTTACTATCCAGACGCTCCCTCCCTTCGGCTAACTACTGGGATATGTTCTATAGAATACTCCATCAAGCATATATGGCGCCCGACAGAACGGCTCGGGCTGGACTATCGCCTACCGCAAACTGTTTAAAATGTCAGGGTGCCCAGGCCGACTTGCGCCATTGCTTATGGGCATGCCCCTTCATTCAACTGTTCTGGGACACAATACGACAATTTGGTTTACAGGTTCTCCCAGGGGTCAAGTCCTGGCAAAAAAGTGAGGGAACTCACCCAAGAATTCCACAACCCCCATTACCTGAAGAAGAAAAAAAGTGTATGTGTCTGTGTATATATATATATCTCCTGAGAATCATGTATAACCAGGCACAGGCCTCCAGAATTATATATGTATGCACAGGCTGACCCCCAGAATAATATACCCAGGCTGACCCCCAGAATAATATACCCAGGCTGACCCCCAGAATATATGCCCAGGCTGACCCCCAGAATAATATGCCCAGGCTGACCCCCAGAATAATATACCCAGGCTGACCCCCAGAATAATATGCCCAGGCTGACCCCCAGAATAATATGCCCAGGCTGACCCCCAGAATAATATACCCAGGCTGACCCCCAGAATAATATACCCAGGCTGACCCCCAGAATAATATGCACAGGCTGACCCCCAGAATAATATGCACAGGCTGACCCCAGAATAATATAACAGGCTGACCCCAGAATATATGCACATGACCCCAGAATAATATACCCAGGCTGACCCCAGAATAATATACCCAGGCTGACCCCAGAATAATATACCCAGGCTGACCCCCAGAATAATATACCAGGCTGACCCCCAGAATAATATGCACAGGCTGACCCCCAGAATAATATGCACCCCCAGAATAATATGCACAGGCTGACCCCAGAATTCCAGGCTGACCCCCAGAATTTACTTACCCACACGCTGCTGCCGGTGTTCCCCAGCCCTCTGTAGGCTATGACACGTCTAGCGAGATCTCGGCTGCAGGCCGCGTCACAGCCTTCCCAGGGCTGGGGACGACGGCCGCGCACAGGAAGCAGATAGGCAGGTGGTCAGGGAACGTGGCCAGTCGAGGGGGCTGCTAGCGGAGTGCAGTTTAACGCATTCCGCTAGCAGCCACAGTGATAAGTCGGCCGACAGCGGAAACATGCGTTCCCGCAACATTCCCGCTGCGGGAGAAGTGCGGGAACGGCGTTCCCGCAGGACTCGAGCCGTGGGTTCTCCAGCTGGAACTCCCTTTAACCCCGGAATGGACCATCTTTAATCGTCTGACCCCTCCCACCCCCGGCCTTTTGATAAATGCCATCGGTTTTGGCTTACTCTGCTAGCCCCGACCGGCAAGAAAGCGATCTTGTCCCAAAGGATCTCCGCTTCCCCTCCTTCCTTTCGCATGGTTTACGAGAGAATTTATGCCGTATTTGTGGCAGACTGGACTGAGGCTTTGGTATCTCAGGAAAAGAGGACTCAGCCCTTCTTTTCCAAGTGGTCCCCCTTTATTCGTACTCTTCCATGCGAAACCAAGGACTCTTTGCAACGTACCTTTTTCTGTGCTCCCTGGTACTCTTTGCGGTTGCTGCGAGGTACACCGCCGATCCCACAAGGTCCTCCTGACCACCCCTTAACCCGTTTTCTGGCCTCCTCCCCCACAGACACTATAGCTATCTGCACATAACCACCCTTTTGCCTCTCACTTCATGTAGATAATGGTGGAGATGTCAGTTCACGTACGGAATACCTGGACTTGATCTAATTGGTTTCGGTACAATTGTATTATGACTTCTTCGTTTAACGGCTGGATGCCATGTTTGTGTGGTTTTCATATCTGTCGTTGTTGTAGAATATGACGTCTCTCTGTTTGATTTTCTTTGTGCTGATCCAAGATAAATAAAAATATTTTTTAACAAAGTAACCAGTTCCCAGTTCTTATATTTTTTTTTAATAAGTGTACCCGTAGAATAACCAGAAAGGCTCGGATGATAACATGTGAAAAAAAATAACTTTACACGCTGTAGATGATTAGAAAGTCCAATTTTTTGTTATAGCATTCTGGCAGGACATGACGTAATACATATAATAATGTTATATTATGAATCTTTCGAGTCTGCTGTAAAAAGTGATTATATAATGTGCCTGTGTCGTATAATAAAACATGACTTCAAATCACATTTAAACATGATGAGCAAAACCGGTAAAAATAAGCTCGGCACACAGAGGTGAAATGGCTCAGCAGCGAAGGGGTTAAATTCACTATTTTATTCACCGCTTTTCGCAGACGTCAGATAACTGCTGCAGAGACTCCAATTTTCACAAATTACGGTGACGATTCGCTAAATAGAGAATTCACCATATTTTTGGCAAAATGGATTCGCCGAAATGTGGCGAAAAGCAAAGGGTCTAAAGGTGAATAGACCCTTTAGTTTCTAACTTCCTAAAATGCATAAACCCAGGGAAATACAATAAAAAAATAAACAGTGTGGCATTGAGCCTATCCCTTAACCCCTAAAGTGCCATTAATTGAGGGAGAACATTAAATGAATACACTGTGAAATATGTAGCCTACCCAGGCCCGGACTGGGACAAAAAAATAGGGCCGGGCATTTTGGATTGAGCAGTCCACTTTTTTTTTCTACACAGCGCACATTACTGTGAGTTTCATTGCTGTGGAGCTCTGTGATATGCTCATACACATTGCACATTACCGTGGAGCTCTATGGCACCCTCATACACACTGCACATTACTGTGGAGCTCTGTGACACCCTGTAAAACACCACGCAGCAGTGTTTAGGAGGGTGTCACAGAGCACCACAGTAACGTGCAGTGTTTAGGAAGGTGTCAGAGCTCCATAGTAAACACTGCACATTACTGTGGAGCTGTGGCCCTGCGAACTTCTATGGCAACTGGCCCCTTCTGATTCCGACACAGGGTGCACCATGTGCCGCCCTAGGCCCTGGCGGCTGATGTCACGCGGCGTGCCCTGTGACCTAATCAGAGGGAGCCCCCGTTGACTTGGTCACATAGTGCGTTGCGTGACGTCTGCCGCAAGGGCATAGGGCAGCGGACGTCATGCGCCGTGCCCTGTGACCTAATCAGCGGGGGCCGGCGGCCAGCCGGCTCCCGCTGACTAGGTCATAGGGTGCTTCGGATGCGATCTTAAAGTCAGCCTAGGCTGCCTCTCAGTGCGGCTGGTTATGATGACGGCCATCTGGCCCGAGAGGCTAGCTGCAAACGCCCAGCATGCCCGATGGCCACTCTGGGCCAGAGCCTACACGTTAACCCATAAAATGGCGGTAATCAAGGGAAAACATGAAATGTATACACTGAAGCATGTAGCCTATCCATTAACCCCTAAAATGGCATTAAGAGAAAAAGCTAAATTAATACACAATGTGATATACTGTATAGTCTGAGCGTTAACCCATTTCAACCATGTGGAGAAAAAAAACCTTGCGCACAAAACTGTGAAAGGTGAAATAACTCAATAGTGTAGGGGTTAATAACGGCAGTTATTTAGGGGTTAATGACAGCAGTTATTTAGGGGTTAATGACAGCAGTTATTTAGGGGTTAATAACAGCAGTTATTTAGGGGTTAATAACAGCAGTTATTTAGGGGTTAATAACAGCAGTTATTTAGGGGTTAATAACAGCAGTTATTTAGGTGTTAATAACAGCAGTTATTTAGGGGTTAATAACAGCAGTTATTTAGGGGTTAATAACAGCAGTTATTTAAGGTAGTTTTGTGTAATGGTTAGAGGAAAAACACAACAATTCTGTAAAATACCTATAGCAGTGAATTTGTTGAGTCAGCAAAACTTGGTATGGGAGGAGAAACTCAAAGCTTTCTTGCAACATTGTATAAATATTGACTTCACAGCAGCAGCTCTGAGAATAAAAGACGCTAAAATACTAAATTGGCTTGATGGACTGAATAAAAGACGCTAAAATAAGAGATTACCGATGTGCAGGAGATCAGGACTCAGGAGGGGAATCCTCTCAGTATCTAAACAAGTAGAACAATGCCAATGCCAGCCTGGAAAGGGCGTGACCAGGTTTTAAGCAAATCACACAGGTATCCGGAACAAAAAAACCCTGAGTGGATGCAGTCTCCCAAACTAGCCACAGCAGGCTTTTCGGGCTGAGGCATGACAGGTATAATGTCTTACCGTTAGTTACCGCACCTATGCGCAAACCTAAAATTTTGTGAAACCTAAAAGGTGGTGCTAACAGCTTCCGCTTTTGCTGAATCAGTTAACCCCCAGCTTAACCCCCCCTCAAAAAATCAATACTCACCTCTCATCCCGCGGTGAGAACGGCAGGCCGATCAACTGCTTCTGACCACCAGGAGCAGTGAGACTGGGGACAAAAAGTCTGCAGTCTCCGTCCGTGGCCCTGCGCGATCTCGCGAGATTGTGCGGGGCTCGTGTTCTATGGACTCCAGGAGGTGATACTCGCAGCGGTGTTGAAGTGCTACCACTAGTATCCTTCAAGGTAGCTCTGTGTTCCATGGCAAGCTGCTGAATTAGCGCACGCCCCGGAATATGGTGCTAAAATGAGGATACTACAGGGAAACCTGCAGGCACAGGTTTTTCCCCATTAGCGTCTCCATATTAGTGCCAATTAAGGAATAGGGCCCTTTATCAATTAAGCCTGCAATGGAATTGTAAAATAACATTTGTGGTATTTAGTGCCAACAAGTAGTCGACACCTCAACCTATGGGTTCAAAAGATTTCTACACACACCCACAGATATCTACACCAACTACAATATATACCTGCACCAACTTAAATGGACACTCTAGGCAGTGTGACCACTTGAACTAAATGAAATACTTCTAGCAACAGGGCCTTGTATCTTTTTTCATTTTTCATTTTTAGATCTCCTCCCCTGTTAATCAGTAGTTAAACTCATCAGTTATCAGGGTCACTATGTGACAACTGCACAATCAAGTCTTCCAAGATCTCTCTATAAAACTAAAGGGATTATTCAAAGACTGACAAATTGGCCACTGAACTGCACAGAACGTTGAATTTCATCGTACGGTGCAATTTCGTGGCAATTCGCTATTCAAAAAGATGGCAATACGCAAAATATTTTTTTGTTTTTTTAAGTTGCAATTTATTTTTACTCCTGTTCGGGAGCTGGTCGGCTTTTCTGCGACGTTTGTCAGTCTGTTCGACAGGTCATCGGCTGCGTTTGGCGGTTCGAGGATGCATTCGGTGGCCTGTTCGGTGGGTCGTCAGCTGCGTTCAGCAGTTCGAGGATGCATACGGTGGTTTGTTGGCGTGGTGAACGGTGACGTTTGACGGATCCAATTGGCGCACCTCGGGGACCCTGCGGTGAATGCTGAATTCACCGCAGGGTTGGTGAATTAAGGTTGCCGAAGGGCATCAAAGGAGAGAGCACTTAAATTTTGGTGAGATTTCGTTGCTCTCTGAATAACCCCTTATGTCTCACAGAAAACCAGATCATCACTCTCGGGCACCACTGGAAGCAGAAGGCAGGTATCCAAATAGGAACCACAGGTCTTTGCATCCAATATAAATTAATTATTCTGCGTATCAATAAAATAAAATTAAGCTGCTCTAAGAAAAACTATTATGAAGTCGAAACACATCGTGCTTTATGTTTTATTTGCTGCTTTGATTTATTTAATTTTATTGATACACTTTGTAAAATAAATTTGTTATAATTGGATGCAAAGACTTGATTATCTGGTCTTCCGTGAGACTCAGTGATCCCTATTGCCATTCTTTATGTACAGTCAGGTCCAGAAATATTGGGACATCGACACAATACTAACATCTTTGGCTCTATACACCACCACAATAGAGTTGGAATGAAACAAACACTATGTGCTTTAACTGCAGACTGTCAGCTTTAATTTGAGGGTATGTACATCCAACTCAGGTGAACAGTGTAGGACTTACAGCAGTTTGCAGATGTGCCTCCCACTTGTTAAGGGACCAAAAGTAATGGGACAGAATAATAATCATAAATCAAACTTTCCCTTCTTAATACTTGGTTGCAAATCCTTTGCAGTCAATCACAGCCTGAAGTCTGGAACGCATAGACATCACCAGACGCTGGGTTTCATCCCTCGTGATGCTCTGCCAGGCCTCTACTGCAACGGTCTTCAGTTCCTGCTTGTTCTTGGGGCATTTTCCCTTCAGTTTTGTCTTCAGCAAGTGAAATGCATGCTCAATGGGATTCAGGTCAGGTGATTGACTTGGCCATTGCATAACATTCCACTTCTGTCCCTTCAAAAACTCTTTGGTTGCTTTTGCAGTATGCTTTGGGTCATTGTCCATCTGCACTGTGAAGCGCTGTCCAATGAGTTCTGCAGCATTTGGCTGAATGTGAGCAGATAATATTGCCCGAAACACTTCAGAATTCATCCTGCTGCTTTTGTCAGCAGTCACATCATCAATAAATACAAGAGAACCAGTTCCATTGGCAGCCATACATGCCCACGCCATGACACTACCACATCATGCTTCACTGATGAGGTGGTATGCTTAGGATCATGAGCAGTTCCTTTCCTTCTCCATACTCTTCTCTTCCCATCACTCTGGTACAAGTTGATCTTGGTCTCATCTGTCCATAGGATCTTGTTTCAGAACTGTGAAGGCTTTGTTAGGTGTTGTTTGGCAAACTCTAATCTGGCTTTCCTGTTTTTGAGGCTCACCAATGGTTTACATCTTGTGGTGAACCCTCTGTATTCACTCTGGTGAAGTCTTCTCTTGATTGTTGACTTTGACACACATACACCTACCTCCTGGAGAGTGTTCTTGATATGGCCAACTGTTGTGAAGGGTGGTTTCTTCGCCAGGGAAAGAATTCTTCGGTCATCCACCACAATTGTTTTCCGTGGTCTCCCAGGTCTTTTGGTGTTGCTGAGCTCACCGGTGCGTTCCTTCTTTTTGAGAATGTTCCAAACAGTTGTTTTGGCCACAGCTAATGTTCTTGCTATCTCTCTGATGGGTTTGTTTTGTTTCTTCAGCCTAATGATGGCTTGCTTCACTGATAGTGACAGGTCTTTAGATCTCATCTTGAGAGTTGACAGCAACAGATTCCAAATGCAGCACCGAAGTGCAGCCTAGCTCCGGTGGGGGCCGCCATCTTGGATGGTGGCTCCACCCCCGGGTCCCCCTCACTCGCATAGCGTGAGGACATCAGATAGCCGGGGAACCCCTAGCTGCCCGGAATCCCCTGGTGGAGATAGGGGGTTCATTTGAGGGTTCACAGAGATGCTGTGAGGCTGTGTATAGAGATGCTGTGAGGCTGTGTATAGAGATGCTGTGAGGTTGTGTATAGAGATGCTGTGAGGCTGTGTATAGAGATGCTGTGAGGCTGTGTATAGAGATGCTGTGAGGCTGTGTTTAGAGATGCTGATGGGGTTGTGTATAGAGATGCTGTGAGGCTGTGTATAGAGATGCTGTGTGGCTGTGTATAGAGATGCTGTGTATAGAGATGCTGATGGGTTGTGTATAGAGATGCTGTTTGTATATAGAGATGCTGTGTATAGAGATGCTGTGAGGCTGTGTATAGAGATGCTGACGGGGTTGTGTATAGAGATGCTGTGAGGCTGTGTATAGACATGCTGTGAGGTTGTGTATAGAGATGCTGTGAGGCTGTGTTTAGAGATGCTGATGGGGTTGTGTATAGAGATGCCATGTATAGAGATGCCTTTTGTGTATAGAGATGCTGATGGGGTTGTGTATAGAGATGCTTTGTATAGAGATGCTGATTGGGTTGTGTATAGAGATGCTGATTGGGTTGTGTATAGAGATGCTGTGAGGTTGTGTATAGAGATGCTGTGAGGCTGTGTTTAGAGATGCTGATGGGGTTGTGTATAGAGATGCCGTGTATAGAGATGCTGATGGGGTTGTGTATAGAGATGCTGTTTGTGTATAGAGATGCTGATGGGGTTGTGTATAGAGATGCTGTGTATAGAGATGCTGTGAGGCTGTGTATAGAGATGCTGTGAGGCTGTGTTTAGAGATGCTGATGGGGTTGTGTATAGAGATGCTGTGAGGCTGTGTATAGAGATGCTGTGTGGCTGTGTATAGAGATGCTGTGTATAGAGATGCTGATGGGTTGTGTATAGAGATGCTGTTTGTATATAGAGATGCTGATGGGGTTGTGTATAGAGATGCTGTTTGTGTATAGAGATGCTGTGAGGTTGTGTATAGAGATGCTGTGCATAGAGATGCTGATGGGGTTGTGTATAGAGATGCTGTGAGGCTGTGTACAGAGATACTGTGAGGTTGTGTATAGAGATGCTGTTTGTGCATAGAGATGCTGATGGGGTTGTGTATAGAGATGCTATTTGTGTATAGAGATGCTGATGGGGTTGTGTATAGAGATGCTGTTTATAGAGATGCTGTGAGGCTGTGTATAGAGATGCTGATGGGGTTGTGTATAGAGATGCTGTGCATAGAGATGCTGATGGGGTTGTGTATAGAGATGCTGTGAGGTTGTGTTTAGAGATGCTGATGGGGTTGTGTATAGAGATGCTGTGAGGCTGTGTATAGAGATGCTGTGAGGTTGTGTATAGAGATGCTGTGTATAGAGATGCTGATGGGGTTGTGTATAGAGATGCTGTGAGTCTGTGTTTAGAGATGCTGATGGGGTTGTGTATAGAGATGCTGATGGGGTTGTGTATAGAGATGATGTGAGGCTGTGTTTAAAGATGCTGATGGGGTTGTGTATAGAAATGCTGTGTATAGAGACGCTGTGTATAGAGATGCTGATAGGGTTGTGTATAGAGATGCTGTGAGGCTGTGTATAGAGATGCTGTGAGGCTGTGTATAGAGAGGCTGTGAGGCTGTGTATAGAGATGCTGATGGGGCTGTGTATAGAGATGCCTTGCGGTGCCGAAGTGTGGCCTAGCTCCGGTGGGGGCCGCCATCTTGGATGGCTGCTCCACCCCTGGTTCCCCCTCACTGCCTGACGTCCTCACGCATAGCGTGATGACGTCCGATAGCTGGGGAACCCCTAGCTGCCTGGAATCCCCTTGTGGAGATAGGGGGTTCATTTGAACCCCGATATCTCCAGAACCGTGGCAGCTAGGGGGTCATGGAGGGTGTCAATCGAAAGGCCTGAGCATGATACCCAACATGACCAGTGTAGAGGTCGGCAGGGCTGGGTCCTGGATGGACAATATGTTTCACCCCTATTTGGGTTGTGGTCCCTTTAAGGGCAACCACAGGGTTAATCTTCCTGCCCAGGAAGAGGTTTAAAGCCAGCAACTCCCAGACAGGATTGTGGGAGATAAGGAAAAAGGAAAGTAGTCAGTGGAAGCTGGGTGTGTGTTCCAAAAGCAGGAGACGTGCTGTGCCTTGCTGGAGAAGCTTCTACATTTTGGGGAAAGGATTCCCCAGGTTTGGGACTGTTTAAAGCGTTGGTGAGCCACCTTTATTTTTCTGTTTATTTGTGCTGAAGATCAGGACTTTGCTTTAATTTCGCTGAACCCAAGCGTGTACTTATTATGTTGCCTTTTTGACTGCCCTCAAAGAGTGAATAAAGCTGTTCTGTTTGTGAAAGACATTGTGCACGTGCTCTGTGGGCCCCCAAACGTCACACCAGGTATAAAGTAAAGTACAGAAAAAACATGTATTTTTTTGTGTTATTTTTATTAATGCAGCAATATTGTTCACATTTCAATTATAATGTGAACAATGATGCTGCACTAATGATTTTTTTCTATGAGGTGCGTTTGCTATAAATCACGTAATTCCCCCCCACAAAATGTAACAAGTCCCCATTTCAAATTTTTGTACAAGCGCACCCCATAGAAAACATAACCGCAAACGCTCATGTGCTAAAATGTGAAAAAAAAAACACTTTACACACTGCAGATGATTAAAAATTCAATTTTTATTGCATTTTTTGTCATAATATACAGGACATGACGTATACATATAAAAATTATATATTATGAATCTGCGGAGTCTGACAGAAAGAACGATATCTAATATGTCTGGGTCATTTAATAAAATGTGGCTTCAAATCGCATTTAAACATGATGAGCGAAAGTGGTAAAAATTAGCTAAGGGGTTAAACAGCATATCAGAGGAAGATTTAGTAGAGAAATGAACACTTCTCAGAAGCACATGTGTTGTTTGATACATGTTCAGATCAGGAGACACCACACCCTCACCAGACAATGTATCAAATTCATCAGACCAGACTAATTAAAAGCACATGTTCTTTCCAAACACTAATTAAACACCTGTTGTTTACGCCATTTGAGAACACAGGTCATTTAGAGGTGAGAATCTTTGCACGTAGACATTCAGGGTTATCCAAAGAGATTCGAAAAGTCACCGCACGTTCGGTGACTTTTCGTTCTCTTCAATTCGGTTCCTTTTGCCGATTGCATTTCGGTGACCCTGCGGTGTATTCAGCAAACAGCACAGGGTCCCCGAATTGCAGGGAAAAGCTGCCGAAAACCTGACGAAAACTAACCGAATGCACGCTGAAAACAAGCAAAAACATCTGGATTAACCTTCGAAAAAGCCGAACATGAGCCGAATCACACAGAGCCGAAGCAGCTGTGACGTAGAGGAGGCAGTGAATAAATTAGAAAAACCATTTGTATGAATCTGGGAAAAAGAAACGCTGTTTGCAAAGAAACTACTGAGCGAAAATGTCTGAAATTTTCACAGGAGGTCCAGGGAATGATAATAAAGAGGGCTGTTACAAAAAAAATAAGCAAACTGAAAAAAAAAAAATCGACTTTTATTTTTTTTTTTAAAAATTCAGAAAAATGCTTAAAGTATCCTAAAAAATCTATAAATAAAGAGACTTTTTGCTGCAGAATTTTATAATGAACGGTTTATTAGATATTGAATTAAAACGGGAATATTTTTAACATTGAAGCCTATGGGATTCTCCTGAATAAATTTGCCGAATTAAACCACCGAATGGCAGGGCATTAGGGGAACCTTTCACTGCTGGTTTGTGTTCTCTGAATAGCCGAAGCAGTGCTTTTTCATGGGGATTTCACTGCCCTCGAACAGGGACCGAACAGGCACCGTATGTGCAGGCAATTCGACAGGATTTGGCGAATTGCCTGCTCTCTGGATAGCCGAATGGCCAGGAAAGGTAACCGAACGCTGATTTTCAGCGTTCGGTTACCTTTCTCAAGCAATTCGAATCTCTTTGGATCACCCTGATTATTTGTTAATTCAATATCTAATAAACCATTGCTTATAATATTCTGCAGTAAAGAGTCTCTTTTTTTCTAGATTTTGTAGTATTTTTTTATACTTTTTTCAATTTTTTTTTTTTAACTTGAACCGAACACACCAAAAAGTTCGAAGTTCGGGAACTTGCGAACGGCCAAAGATCGAATCGAACTCCGAACTGATCGAACCGAACAGCTCATCCCTCCTGACAAGTAAGGCATGAAGAGACTAAAGCAGAATTTCTGATTGAAGAAATCTACACTTTGTTTGATTAAACCTTAACCTTTTGTCATATGCAATCTGTAATACCTTCTCAAGTTGTTCATTATGCTCAGCTTCATTAGTACCACATATCAAAATGTCATCTATATATACTTTGACACCTTCTACCCCATCAAACAGTTTCTGGATGGTTTGGTGGAATATTTCAGGTGCTGAGCAGAGACCAAATGGAAGATGCTTGAAACAGTGCCTCCCAAAGGGTGTATTAAAAGTACATATGCACCGGCTTCCTTTCTCCAAACGTACCTGTCAAAATCCATTAGAGGCATCAAGAACTGTACCGGCTGGGTGGAGTAGAGGCAATGTCACTGCTCTGCATGGAGAGAGCCTGTGGAGTCATGGGTTCGATCCCAGTGAGCAACCTCTCCAGTAAGTGTCCTTGGCAAGACACCTAACGGTACATACTAGCCACCCAGGACATACTTGAAAACAAGAGAAATCTTAATGTATCCTTCCTGGTAAAATCCTTTCTCAAAAAAAAAAAGAACTGTAAACAGCTGAGCACCAGCCATTTCCCCTAGAATTTCATTTTGTGTTGGTTTTTGGTAGTGTTCCCTTTTAATACTGGCATTTAACTCTTTGAGGTCCAGACATGAAATTTCTATAATACATCATATTTCGGAGGACTGTTTAAATTTGGGGCCAGGAATTGCTTCACACAGGCAATTTGTCTGTGTGGCTAAAATGTAACAAGCTAAGTTCGTTGTCTTTCCGCAAACAAGGGAAGAAACTCCATTGTTCAGAAACGGTCCTAATTGATTCTGGTTGTAAAAAAAACCCCAGATGTTAGATCACATTGCTTTGAAGTAAATGAACACAACGGGCAGCTGAGCTTAACCCAGTGTATGTATTCCAGGGCATTGTGTTTATTTGGTCAGATCTAAGCTCTGGAGCCATATAAACCTTGGACAATGGATTGCCTAACCTGTAGAATAAAAAAAAACAGAAAAGGTTAAATGATTAAATGACCAGCATACCCAGTTTGTAATACTATACTATTAGGCGATATAATCTAACACTATATGGTATTTGAATATTTAATTTATGTGGTCAGTTATAATAGATAATCTTGGTATCTTATTAAAGATAGAGGCCATACCACATTTAATTGATTATTACATAACAAATGTCTTGCATATTAACATCTATAAAACAGATTAAGTCTGGTAATTATGAATGAATTTTAAGGACTATATCCCGAATGAATGAATGCATGTCTGCAGATTCACCTTATACACACATATCTCTGGATATAAATAAGGGGTGTATGAGATGCATGCACGCTGCGGCGAAATATGTCGTCGATTCTACAAAAGCAATAATATTGATATTGTTAAATAAACCCACGGAGTCCTGGGATATAGTATAAAATGACCCCAAACATTAGCGATTGGTTACATGCATAAATTAATTCCTGTAGAAGGTTGATGGTTGATCTGAGCTCGCCATCTGCTGGCCAGGTAATATAACACCTGGACAGACCCCTGGAGTTAATGAATATATATATCCTCCAATCAAATGTGGCCACATAGTGATGGGCTAGATCTAAAACTGGGCAGGAAACCACTATATAGGAGGGGGTACTCGAGAGGGAGGAAGAAAAAAGACCATTGAAAGAAATCTTGGAGAGACCTGAGGGACGCTTGGAGGGGAGAAAGGGCAGACACCATCAGCCACTCCAATAAGACGCGACCACACCCTAATCTTACACCATTCTATCTTCACTACCAAATGGTAAAGTATAACTGAATAACTTGATATCTATTTCTCAATTGCATAGTCCTTACTTTAGATGTCCATCACAAATTAAAGGAATATAAATGAATTATTTTGCTGTTGAAGTCTAAACAGTAGAATAGTATCAGCCTTTCTGCTCTACTGCAGACGAGCGCTAAAGGAGAAACTATTACAGCTGCCTACTTGCGTCATAATTTAGTGAAATTATTTATATTCCAAGAATACTGGATGTGGACATCTAAAGATCAATTGTGTACCCATAGTGAGATACGCTGGAACCATGAAATAGTTTTTATATATCAAGTGCCATCAGCCCCATTAGTAAAACGAACATAACCCCTTTCATATACATCTTGCAGCCCTTTCGATTGAATGCATGTAAGTCAATAGGAAGCTTTGGGTTAACGTATATTGAATGAAGTGCTGTGATTGATCTGTGGAAGAGATAGTCTACCTATCGAGTGTGTTATGTATCTCCCTGAAGGAAGTTGCATTTAGTGAATAGGCCCCCACAATAATAAATTGTGCTGCAGGTGATGCCCAGTAACTGAGTGTTTTTTTTTTAGCCAGGTTGAGCATAGGTTTATAATGGGAAAGTTTTAAGTGAATAGAACGGAACTTGGTGTTTAAGAACTGAGGCGTGTATATATGTGGTGCGGTCTATAAACCTAAAATATTTGTCCATTAGATTATTGTGTGTCGCAGTATTGCTACTAATCACAATCTATAATTACTTTTGAAATTGCATCTTGCTAATCCGTTGATAACATATGATTGTATGAAACTTGACGTGTGAATATATTTTGGTTTGAATTGTTTTACCGTTACGCAGTCTCATATCATCTTTATTGATTTTATTGTGTCTAAAAATATCTAGATAGCATCAAAAGAACTCGGGATAACGCGCTATATATTTGTTAAGACGTATATTCATTGATTGGTTATTAATTATTACCTTAAGGGTAAAATACCAAATTATACCACTGGTATTGGAGGCACTGTCATTAATACAGGGTGAGCCAGTCAAACCTGCATTTTTGAAAAGGGCGGGAGAGCCGTGAAAGTGGGCGGAGCGAGTTAGCAAGGTTACCATTGTGTCCCCCACAACTAAGCATTTCAGTCGTCATGGAGCAGTGGTCTAAACAACAATGTTCATTCGCTGTGAAAGCGTTTTACCAAAGTGGTAGTTATGCAGCCGCTTAGCGTCGTTTCCGGAAGAATTTTCAAATTAATCGAAATAAGCCAGTGCCGTCTGTTAATTCAATCAAATTGTGGGTGACAAACTTTGAAGCAATTGGTGAAACGAGAAGCAGAAGGGGTGGCAGTGCAAGATCAGTGCGAACTCCCGCGAATATTGACCGCGTGAGAGTTGCTGTGGAAAGAAGCCCTCGGAGATCGGCGCGTCGACAGAGTGCTGCGCTTGGCATGGCAAACACGAGCGTCCGAAGAATCTTGAGGTTAGATTTACACCATCACCCATACAAAATTCAGGTTGTTCAGGCTATGAATGAAAACGATTTTGCAGCTCGACGGCGTTTTTGTCAAACGTTGTTGGACATGTTTGAAAACGAGGACCTTGTTCACAACCTGTGGATGAGCGATGAGGCACATTTCCATCTCTCCGGTTTTGTGAATAAACAAAATTTCCGATATTGGAGTGATGAAAACCCTCAACAACTCCATCAAAAACCACTCCATTCAAGCAAGGTAACAGTTTGGTGCGCAATGTCCTCATTGGGAATCATAGGCCCGTATTTTTTTGAAAATGACAGGGAGCAAGCAGTTACTGTGAATGCACAACACTATTCAGAAATGTTGCATTCGTTCTTCATTCCTCAGCTTCGTCAACATGGAATGAACAATGAAACCTTATTCCAGCAAGACGGTGCCACAAGTCATACAGCCCGTGTGAGCATGAATGTTCTCAACAATGTTTTTCCAAATCGGGTGATATCCCGAAATGGAGCAATTTCTTGGCCTCCCCGATCGGCCGACCTCACAGTGTGCAATTTTTTTTTTTTTTTTTTTTTTTTTTTCTTGTGGGGGTACCTGAAGAGTAAAGTCTTTGAACAACGACCTCCAACGCTTGGGGAACTCAAGAGTAGAATCCGGTTGGAAATCGATAGAATTCCTCAGCGTATGCTCCGTGATGCGATGGGCTGTTTCAGAAATCGCCTACAAGAATGTCTCAATCGGGAAGGGCACCATCTTACTGGAGTTATTTTTAAACAGTGAATGTTGTTTCTTAAATGCTTTTTAATGTACATTAAGATCGTAACAATAAAATTTTGAAATATCCATCCGTTTATTTTTTACAGTCATTTCAAAAATGCAGGTTTGACTGGCTCACCCTTTATATATATATATATATATATAAAGAAAAATACACGTCATAATTAATATATTCCTGACCTATTAATGGAGTCAAACTCTAACAAGACACGACCTTAGGGAACCATTCTTTTTAGCCACAATAACCAAAGAATGAACCCATTCAGTTGGTTCATGCACCTGCTCTAGTGCATCCAACTTTATGAAGCGCTATAACTCTTTTTTTTCAGTTTGTCTCGTAGGGCTACCGGTACTTTACGAGGAGCATGAATCACAGGCATTGCTCCCGGCTTTAAGGCAATTTTATTTTTAATGGGGAGTTAACCAAGTCCACATTCCAAGCAGTTGTAATTTTCCCTATTATTTTGAGGACTACACTTGCATTTGTGTTTATTTTTCCCTATTTCAGTTATGCCTAATTTCTGGGATTCTGGGTAACCAACTACCTATTATTGCCAAATTTATTAACTTTTTAGAATGGAAAACTTTATCGACCCTGTAGCCACGAAGCTATAACTCATCTGGAGCACTAACCAACAGAACTATCTCACTTTCAGTAAGAACACTAATACTTGTGTCCCTTTTCCATTTACACTTTCAAATTTGATATTAAAAATGAATATTATATAATTGGTTTGTTTATTTTAAATATTTATCTATTCATAAAATAAACTTGCTGACAGAATTCATTTTAATTATGAAATTATGACAAAGAAAATATGTACATACCTGCACTATGTGTGTTGCCGTTTTCACCTGTTTTAGGATAATATTCAGCACTTGCAAAGAATTGCTAATTGCAAAAATGTAAAAAATTGTAAAATCATTTTAAAATAGTAGATAGTGGGTAGATGTCTCCAGAACCTCGGGAATATGTCCTGGGTCTACTGTTTTATTTTGATTTCTTAAAATGTTTTGTAGCGCTGTGTTAAATCTTGCTGCTGGCAGTACCTATTTTTGGCCACAAGATGGAGACAATCGCGATTTGAGACACTGGACATTGGGACTACATTTCCCGGCGTGCTTTGCAAAGACACAGGAAGTGGGTGGGACACAGGACGCTTACTTCCCGAACCTCGTGGAGAACGCGCGAGGGAACGAGAGAGAGCAGACGCAGTGCAAGACATCGCAGGAGGGCCTAGGCCAGAGCGCGAGTGAGACCTGTCAGTTCCTTTATCGGGTCATTCAGCCTAAAGAGAAGGAGACCTCCAAGTTCCAGAGATTGCTGCAGATCAAAGAAACCGAAGACCTTGAGTGAGGAGTTGCCGCGAGCTGATCGGATACGGAGAGCAGGCGGTGAGCGGGACAAGTCGTGGACAAGCAACAGAGAGTCAGACAACGGATCCGGCTGCTAGTATCCCCAGTCAAAATCGAGCGGAGAGACGTCCTGGGTCAGCGGAGCCTAAAGCAACCGGTGGATGGGTGAGAGGCCTCCAAGGCCGTATGTAATTAAGGAACACGCTGCTGTTTTCTCTTTAAAGTCCACAGGGCCCCAACTTGACTAGTCGAAGACATTCCTTAAGTAAATTCACTGGCCAGTTGAACAGTACCCGGGTACCACACACACATACACACCTTTTACACTCCGGGACTTAAGCCTGTGCAGGACTCATTCTGTTACGAATCGGAACGGGAGTAAAGATACGTTCCGAATACATATTTTCCTCTTTTCCGCTGCGCGTTTATCGTAATACGAAGAGATTGTATTTTTGGGGTTCGCTACGTGTCCTGGTTTTTCCGAACTATCGGGTATTGCATTCCTTTTTCTGTTTGGGTGCGAATATTTTAGTCTTCCGAAATACGAAGCCTACGTACTTCGTGTGTGGGTCTCTATTGCTCATGATTCTATGCTACGACGAACGTTAAACTGTTCGGCAACACGGACACGATCACTGCGTTCGTCTGACACAGGCCTTAAATGAAAAATTTGGAGAGTGATACTACATCAAAAGAGAATTGGACGAGAAGGGTCACCATAGCATCAATGCAAAGGGTCTCAAGTCTTGTGTTCTAGTGATTTCATGAAGGATAGCTGTGAGCACATCCATAATCATGGCTTTGTTGGTCCTAGCCAAGGGAATGTGTGAAAGACTGAAATAGATGGACATTCAATCATAACATTGTAATATTACAATGTAATAAATAGAAACAATTTTACTGTCATGTTGTCAATCTACAATGTTGTTACACAAATATACATTTTGAATTTCAAAGGCTGTCGTTTATAATAACTAACTTTTTTCTCTTAGAAAAAGACCAAAACTCAAATGTCCGTGAAGGTATTTTCAATGGAATTGTTTACTATGTTCGCATTACAAGCGGACTTCTCATTATGATTATTACCGTAGTAATAGTCTATAAGTGTCACGCCAAAACAGGTGAGTGTGTTTTCTATGTTGGCTTATGGTTGGCAAGCATTCATCTGTAATAGAGAGTGATATGAAAGAAAAAGTCATGCGCAAGGGTGGAAATTTTTTAAAACTGTTTTAATCCAATCAAAAAACTAATTATAAAACTGAAAAGCACACACATAAATGGTAAAAAAATATATAGAGCACTAATTTAACCCATTCACAACTCGATTTTGCTTTGCAAGACAATGAAAACCAATAGTTAGAATATAATAACCCTTTTGCATACCTTTTTAATGTAAGGTTACCGTGTTCCAAGAACAGCAACAAACGTCTCTGTGAAAACT
Organism: Leptobrachium leishanense; assembly: GCA_009667805.1. Taxonomy (NCBI): domain Eukaryota; kingdom Metazoa; phylum Chordata; class Amphibia; order Anura; family Megophryidae; genus Leptobrachium; species Leptobrachium leishanense. Next base: position 81,135,925 of record CM019070.1, on the reverse strand, counting down.
CATTGCTATCACACTGTATTGCCGTTAAAATGCTAGAAGGAGCAGCCCTCACCCTCACTGTAACAAAATATCAAAACGTTCAATAAATTCTACTGTTGCAATCAGGGTTGTACTGGGGCATAAAATAGGCCCGGGCATAGCAGCCCATTTTTTTAAAAGAAAAATTTAAGAGAAGCACACACATGCGTAGCCATACATTTACACAAACACACTCACATAACCATATATTCCCTCTGTATACACACTTCCGAAACACATACCATGCAGACCAAGCATACACGTAGACCCCCCACACACACAGGCAGAGTGCACATATACACACACAGGAAGAGCACACACACACATGCAGAGCACCATTCACACAGGTAGAGCACCCATACACACACAGGCAGAGCACCCACACACAAATACCCTATAGAATACACCAGGGGTGTTATAGCAATGTTTTCTGATTCATAACTGATAAGATCTATTATAAATAAAAGTGATTGTGTGTGGTCTGGGGGTGTGACGTTCTTCACTTTGAACTTGGGGTACATGGGCCTGGAGATGTGTTTGGGCGGTTTCTGGAAAATCAGTTGCGCTGTTGAATCGTCCGCACCCCATGTTGCGGTTAAATTGCCCAGCTAATCGTCTCCTGGATGGGGTATGTACGGCGGTTAGGATGTGCCTGGCCTGGACTTGGAGAGGTCCTCCGCCCCCCCCCCCCGACCTCAGATTACCGCCGAGATATGGCATATCATTACAATGGAGGGACTGATAGTGGTACTGCACGATAGAATGTCTCAATTCTAGAGTGTGTGGTCTCCTTGGCTGTCGCCGTTTGCTTCTCCATATCAGGTGTCCCATATCTTCTCGGGGTAGGTGAGAAAGCCTAAGCCTTGCTCCCAGAGGTGGGAGGAGGGTCCCCCCCTCGTTTCTGTTTTCTCCTCTTCATTTATTTTCTCTTTCCCCTCTTTTCCTCTTCTTCTCACCCCGCTCTGGCTCACTCTTTTTTCCTCCTTGCTTCATCCTTCCCGTTAGATAATGACTGGAAGATATGCCTGTACTCCCCAGTGCTCACATACCAATCTTTGGGATTCTGTCCCCCCCCCCCTAATTTGTTGGCACTGTATGTAATTTTTTTTTTTTTCTTACCCTGGGCAGTGATTTCTCTGTGGGCTGTTGTATATTGTATACGTTTTCTCTTTTCATTGATTGGATCATTCATTCTGTCATTTGTTTGATAATGTAAATAAACTCTTTATTGAAACCCCCCAAAAAAACTATACAACTGGCACACAGATTTTGAAGGAACCAGTTGTGAAGCCAAATAGAATTGATTCTGTAAGCGTTGTTTTATATACAGGAAACACAGTACACTGTATAATGGGATTGTAAATACTGTATAATTACAGATTAAAGTTTTGCAGAAGTGCTTTGCAGCTGTATGAATAATAATGTATTCTCCCCTTCAGCTGTACGAAATGATTGCAATCTATATTCATCAGCAGATTAGGTAATTATATAATTTTATTATTTATCTAATCAGTATTTCAGTGTTTCAATTAAACTGTATGGGCCCTATTACATTCTTCGCACAATTTCATTCGCGCAGCGCAAATCTTTTTGCGCGCATCGTGCAGCGTTATCGCGCGAAAATTAACGTGGTATTCCGATCCGAACGCATTTTCTCATCCGTCAAAAAATAACGTTCGTGAAATCGACGTGCAAAACGAAGTGTAATAAGCACGCAGTAACATTGTGCACGTAAATCAGTGTGCGGACTGTTTTTTTCCGCGGGATTCAGCCAATCAGAATTAAGAACCTTAATTGACATCAATTTACCTTAGTTGACTCACTTAAGTTTTTGCGCCTGTCAAAATAAATCTGAGTATACATGCTTTAGCAATAAAAAAAATATGCACGAATTCACAATTTTATTGTTTGGGTATGTGTAGAATGTGTATCTATACTGTGCTGTATTTTTTTTTTTCGTGCTGGTGTATTTTGTTTCGGCAAAAACGTTCCGATTTGCAGTTACCACCAGCTTTTCAAAGACGTTAAAATTATGCGAGCAAACGTCGTTCGTAAAAAGATGCACATCGATTGAAATACCATCCGCGTACCAGTGCACGAACGAATTTGCGCTCACAATGTTAAGAATAGGACGCGCACAGTTCATCACGCTCGCGCAGGTCCATCCGCGTTAAACGATAATGCGCATCGTTTGCGCGAACGTTGTAATACGACGTTCAGCGCAAAGGGTTTTGCCCCTCGTGCAAATACGCATTTGCGCACGCAAAACGCACTGCGCGAAGAATGTAATAGGGGCCTATATGTAGAAAGTGTGCTGTAATCTCCAAAGTCAAAGTTTTGAATCTCTCAATGTATAACAAGGTCAGGAATCAGTATCAGGGTGTGTGCAGAGCGTTGTTTTCAGCCACGCCTGAATTGGAGCTTTTCTTTTCCTCCTTTTTTTTGACACATTGTTTTTCCAGAGGCCTTTCCATCACATTAAAATTATCGTATAAAATGACCTTCAGGTCTTTTAAGCAACAGTGTGTAAGTATAAAAAGTCCCATTACCACAAATACATTCTCGATTGAGACTTTACATCCATTTTATAATATAGATTTTTCCAAAGTCAATCAGCAGATCTACAGAGAGAAAAATATTACAATTAACCCACACCCTGTATACTGCCACATAAGAGCATAAACATAATAACCAACTATGATCAATCTAACCCAAAAGGAATACTAGTTATAAATATTTCACATCTTATGCATCAACAATACATCTCTATTTATTGTTTTAAAGTTCTTTAACTTCAAAGAAATACAAAAATCACTAAATATATGAAAACATATAAATACATATCTGTTAAAACTTTATCAAATAGTAATTCTTATATTTAAAAAGCACTTTATCAGGGTTATTCAAAGAACAGTGAAAATCAGGAGAATTTGCAGGAGAAGAGAATCTAGGCCAAAGAGTCGATTTGGAAAGTGAGATAAATGGGAGAATTTTACTGGTTTGGCTATTCTGACCTAGAATTTTCACTTCGCCAGTCATTCTCCTGAGTTTCACCTTTATTTGAATAGCCCTGTAAGTATATGGGTGTGTGAGTATACAGTATATGTATGTGACAGAAATAGTCAGCCAACGCTGGAAGGGTTAACCCAGAACTTAGAAAATAAACCTGCCAGCATTGTAAGTAGTTATTAGACAGTTTTTAAGGACTTTGTGGTTGTGATGGCAACTCATAAAAGTGACAAGGATACAAAATGAATGTTGGTAAATCAGTAGCATTGGGATATGTTTGTCTAGTGCAGGGATGTCCAAACTACGGCCCCCCAGATGTCCATGCTTCTCCATCCATCTAACGCAGTCAGAGATTTCTGGGAGTTTTAGTTCAGGAACATCTGGGGGTCGGAGTTTGGACATCCCTGGTCTAGTGAGATAAGAGATGCCTTAACACAACTTTATTTGATTAGAGTAAGTGATACTGAGACATAGGTGTGTGTGGGAGGTGTACCTGGTGTGAACAGACACACTCTAATGTTGGATGAAGAGATCCTCTTTCCCTTTACTTTGACATTTTAGGTGTCCCTTATCTCCTGCCTTGACTATTGCAACAACCTCCTGATTGGCCTTCCTCTCTCCCCCTGCAGTCCATCCTAAACACATCAGCCCGGCTTATCCATCTCACCCGTCGCTCTGTCTCTGCCGCTCCTCTCTGTGAATCCCTACACTGGCTCTCCATCCACAGCAGAATCAAATTCAAACTACTCACCCTGACCTACAAAACCCTCACTAACACCGCTCCTCACTACCTGTCCTCACTAATCCCCAAAGATCCAACAATGACCTACTCTTGGCATCCTCCATCATTACCTCTTCACATGCCAGACTGCAGGACTTTTCTCATGCGGCGCTGACCCTATGGAATGCGCTTCCTCGCAATATCAGACTGTCTCCAAATCTGGCTTCATTTAAACACTCCCTAAAGACCCTTCTGTTTAGGGAAGCCTTCCACCTGACTCCGTAACAAGACATCCGACCGACCCAAAACCGGTTCTCACCTCTTCCTACATTAACATCTAATCACTGATTGTAAGTTGCCCCGGGAATAGGGCCCTCATGTCCTCCTGTATCTGTTGGCGGAATACTGACCTGCCACCTTTATGTATTGTAGAATTGTCCCGTCTTTACCTATTGCACCTTTTGTACAGCGCTGCAGAATGTGTTGGCGTTTAATAAATAATAATAATGATGATAAATAGCAAAAAAACTGACTGCATCTCTGATTACAGGTTTGTTATTTCTAATGAAATATGTGCATTTTGTGCAAAATCGTCTAGACCTATGTTTTAAGTTAATAAATGTTTCATGGACGCACATCTAATGTAATGGGTTGCGCGCGCCAGTGTACGGAGAGATCGTATTTAAGGAATACAATTGACAGGGGATATAAATAAATTATACCCTTTTGTTCACCATTTTTAATTTCATTTGACAGCAAACACAGAATCAATGTCTGATTTTCCAAATTGCATATCATACTCACAATGTGGCCCCTGACCATCAGAATGGGATCCTTGACGTATAAGTACGTTGGAGGCATCTAGAAATGGCAACTGAAGTCTGAATCATTATATTTGTGGATGTTTGCAAGAATAAGATATATTTGGACATTTCTTAAATATTTTAGGTGATGTTTTACACAAATTGTAAAGACGTATTATACCTCTTACAGAGACCTGCAAAACTGTCTTGAACACGGTCCTGGACAGGTTCAAAGCACAAAGAATAGAAATTCTAGAAATTTAATTCTCTTTCGGGGTTGCCTCTGCTCGTCCCTCCTGGTCTCCTCCACCCCCCCCTTCCCTTCTGTGGAACTTGTAGAAGGGTCAGGCAGGCGTCACCGTAATGATTCCATTGTCCAGACGTTTGCAATCCAACCCTCTTGACCCTACAGTTCCTTTCTCCACCCCCCCCCCGCTTTTTCACCCTTTTCTTCTCCCTATTTTTTCTCTCTCCTTTTTACCCCTTTTCCTTCTCTCTCTCCTCTTTCCACTCTCCTCCAACCCTACTCTCTTCTGTATGCTATTTCTTTCCTTTAGTTCCTGTAGCCCCTCTCTACAGGTTCTGCCAGACAGACCGCATTTGCGACGTGCAGCACCTTGACGCACACAATGGCTTTTCATATCATGTATTAATTTTTATCATTTTTTTATATTAATTTTGTTTCCCATAGTTCCCTTTTTGTCCTACGCCCGTCAAGAAAAGCAGATTGTGTGGGGTCTACAGTATCATCCGTCAGTACGTCCGTCCGTTGTGCCCCGACGCACAGTGTGCTCAGAATGCGCTCGTCTGACATTAGCCTTAAAAGTACACTTTGTTGTAAATATTAAATCACCTTCAGTAGTCTTGCAAATAAAAGGATAATGGGGAAGGCACATCTGTTAACATGTTGAGGTGTATTCTCCCATTCCTAACACTTTTTTGTTCTGTACAGATTGAAGGTAACACTTTAGAACATGATTTACATATTTATCTATATGAATAACTATTGTAATTTTTTCATTTTTGTACTATGTAACCCTTGTAAAGAATGAATAAATGCTTGAGTTAAGACTTAAAGGCACCTCTAGCCACTACAGCTGTTCAATGTATTTTAAATGGAAATGCCAGCGAGCAACCTCTCCACCTGACGGTACATACAGACACCTAACGGTACATACTCGCCACCCAGGACATACTTGAAAACGAGAGAAATCTCAATGTATCCTTCCTGGTAAAATACTTTCTCAAAAAAGAAAAAAAAATGGAAATGAGTGACTAAGTCACTGGTGTCCCAGAAGACTGAGGAGGGGCTACATAGGAAACGGTTACTCAAACTGAACTGATCAGGAGGCGTTAACAATTAAACCCTCCTTTTTTTCTCCCACTGCCATACCCCCACCTTAACCCTAGATTGTACCTTTAACGATTATATAGTATGTCATCACATATTTTTACTTGTTTGAGATAGAAAGCAGGTCTTTTAAATAATAAAAATCACCTTTGGAATCATTTTACTATTTATAGTCTGCCATCCAATCCTAATCTCTAGCCTTTGTGTTATCTAAAACATATTCTGTGGATACGATTTTAATTCTAATTGTTGTAACTTGACTATATGCCTTATGAACACATACAAATATATACACAGACATAGTATACAAATAACCCCCATGCATCACAAATATGTCATACATGCATACATTTCCCCTCTTTTGTTATCATGTGATTTGAACTCAGCACTTTAGAATGAATAGCCACCTTTGTTGGTAACCGAGGTATTAGTTGGATTTGTAGTGTGGAATAACTGTTGCAATTAGACCCTCTTCATATCGTTTATTAAGGGTTCTAGCGATCTTTTGCTCTGGAAAAAAATTAGGGGAACAAAAATTCCACTTCATATTGATCTACAGTTGTGTTCAAAATTATTCAACCCCCAATGCTGTAAAGGGTTTTAGGGAATTTAGTGTACATTTGTAATTGTATTCAGAATTAAATCCTACAAGGACTTTTTAAATAACCATATGCAACTAAAATGACATCAATTGGTTTTGTAATACAGTAGTAAATGTTTCTTTTGTGAATTCTTCATTGACACAATTATTCAACCCCTTAAAGACTACCACTCTGAAGAACAGGAGGTTCATTCAAGTGTTTTCAATCAGGTATTGAAAACACCTGTGGATGTCACGGAGCAGCAATAAAGCATAATAAGCACCAATTAGGCAGCTTTAAAATGACTGTGATACTCAGCTCCTTCTAGACATTTACTGGTGTGGTTACAAACATGGTGAAGTCAAGAGAATGGTCCAGGAAGACAAGAGAAGAGGTGATTACTCTTCACAGGAAGGGCAATGGCTATAAGAAGATTGCAAAGATGTTAAACATACCAAGAGAGACCATAAGAAGTATCATTCGCAAATTCAAGGCAAAGGGCACTGTTGAAACGCTACCTGGTCGTGGCAGAGAGAAGATGCTGACTTCGACTGCTGTGCGCTACCTGAAGCGTAGAGTGGAGAAAAGTCCCCGTGTGACTGCTGAGGAACTGAGAAAAGATTTATCAGATGTGGGTACTGAAGTTTCAGCACAGACAATACGGCGCACGCTGCGTAATGAAGGCCTCCATGCCAGAACTCCCAGGCGCACCCCCTTGCTGTCTCCAAAGAATAAGAAGAGTCGACTGCAGTATGCCAAAAATCATGTGGACAAACCACAGAGGTTTTGGGATAGTGTTCTGTGGACTGATGAAACAAAATTAGAACGCTTTGGGCCCATGGATCAACGCTATGTTTGGAGGAGGAAGAACAAGGCCTATGAAGAAAAGAACACCTTGCCTACTGTGAAGCCTGGCGGGGGGGGGTCAATCATTCTTTGGGGCTGTTTTGCTTCCGCAGGTACAGGGAAGTTTCAGCGTGTGCAAGGTACCATGAATTCTCTTCAGTACCAGGAGATATTGGAGGACAATGTGATGCAGTCCGTCACAAACCTGAGGCTTGGGAGACGTTGGACCTTGCAACAGGACAATGATCCCAAGCACACCTCCAAGTCCACTAGAGCATGGTTGCAGATTAAAGGCTGGAACATTTTGGAGTGGCCATCGCAGTCACCTGACTTAAATCCGATTGAGAACCTCTGGTGGGACTTACAGAAAGCAGATGCAGTGCGCAAGCCTAAGAATGTGACTGAACTGGAGGCTTTTGCCCATTACGAATGGGCGAAGATACCCGTAGATCGCTGCAAGACACTTGTGTCAAGCTATGCTTCACGTTTAAAAGCTAAGTACTAAGATTGAATGTCACTTGGGGGTTGAATAAAACTGATAATGATGTGAGCACAGAAAAGACATTTGTGGTTATTTCATTATAAATGTTATATTTGTCTGACCTACACGTGCCTCTTTGATTTAATTGTAAGCAAGATGACTGAATGATCAAAATCAATGTCAAACTGGCCAAAACACTCAATTTCAGTGGGGGGTTGAATAATTTTGAACACAACTGTATAGCTACAAGCAGGCCCATACTGGGACAAAATAGTCCTGGGTGTCTTAAATTGGGGTAGTCCACTTTTGTCTACCACTTTACAGAAACACACACATTAATAAAGACCTCGATATTTACCCCTATACTCAAACCACTGTACATATGCCTACACCCCACTATAATGTGTGTGCATCTACACTCCCTTATTACATATCTAGAGGGCCACCTACACACACACACACCTAACCATCCCCATATGCCTAAACACACACGTGTAACCACCCTGTACACACACAGCTGTTCAAATAAACCTTAAAGGTTATAGTAAAATGCATTAAAATATGATTATATTAAAATATAATATTTTTTTTACTATTCAAATTTTTAAATAATAAAATTGAATTTAGAAATTATTAATATGTTATATTTATGAATTATTGCCCCATCTCCTGCTTACCTTTTGTGCAGGGAGGGAGTCAGGCCAGTGTGAGGAGAAGGGGTGCATGTCTCCCTGGTGGTCTGGATGGGAGGGGCCCTGGCTACTTGCACGCTAGCCTTCCTCTGACGCCGAGTCTGGACGTTGGCATTGATACATCAGAGTGCACTGGACTAGTTGAGCAACAGAGCTCATGTGGTCTGTGAGTGAATATCCAAGCTGCCGGTTTCTACTCAGTTTGGCACGCAGAGAGCATGCCAACGTCATTATCTCATCGAGGCTGTGATGGGTCGGAGCTGCGCACATTGAATTGAGTAGGTATCAGTGACGTGCGGTGAGGTCAGTGGCTAGTATCAGAGCCAGATTTACGCAGTCGCAATTTACGCATTTGATTATCGTTATATAGGAGAATAGAGTTTCACTATTTATAAAAGTAAAGTTTGCAATTTTTTTTACAGTTCTAAGAGCATGCACTTACACCTTTTACTTTAGTCAGTATTGTAATAGCGCCCTCTCTTAAAGTAAAGTTTGCATAGTTTTTTTTAGCTCTAGAAGCATTCACTTACAATACGGACTAATAGAGGGCGCTATTACACACATGCTAACTGCTGAGCTCTGCCTGCCTGCCCCCCCCCCCGCATGACTGATGGAGGACAGTCACGTGACTGTCCTGCATCAATCAATCCATGGGGAGCTCTGCCTCCCATGGGGGAGGGGGGTTAAAAAAATGAATTGCTTGAGACAGACAAAAGCTTGAGCCAATGGGAAAGCTCTAATTGCTCAGAGCGTAGAACCAGGAAGTCAGCTTGAGCTACGCAATCAGAGTAGCGTTCAGCTGCGCAAATTGCATAGGCTATGCTGGCTCAGTGCTGCCCCTGCTGTCTGTGTAGTAAATCACACACACACAGCAGCCAGCAAACTGAAAGTACGGAAAAAAAAAAAAAGCGCAGAGGACAGAGAAGCACAGCGAGGGAGTGTGGAGAGGTGAGTATGAGAACTTTGTTCAATGAATAACATTTTATTTACAGATTAAATATACATACATGTCATTACAGCACAATGAGCACATTAATTTACTGGAATGGCAGGGGAGGCCCTGCCTCCCCTGACGGCACGTCCCTGGTAGGTATAGCTCTCAAGTCCCATTGCGGTGCACAATTTGAGGTTCCAATACTATGTAAGTAGCGCAAATTGTGCAGAAGAACAAAGACTTCAGGGTTTGGGAGTCTGAGGCAAAGAGAAGGAGCTGCATGCGTCAAGGGGCAAAAAGAAGTAAAATTGGGCAAGTTGTTAGAAGGTCACCAGTAGGGGGGACAAGGGATAAATGAGCTTTTCCTTCTTTTGCTCTCCCTGCATCACTCTGTTGTACCCTTTTGCCCTTCCTCGCAAACACCACAATTTAGGCTGGGGTCAGACAAACGCAGTGCGAACGTGCGTTCAGCCACACTTTATTACAGCCGTAGTAGCAGCAAATGACGTCCAATATACAAAGTGCGGCCGCACGAAAGTTCGGCCGCGCAATGCAAGCAGCAAACGAACGCATTTTTTTCAAGAACGTGGAACCGCTAGTACTGACTTCCGTGAAAAAAAATGCGTTCGGACGCATCAACGCACTTTTTGACGGTAGACGTGAAAAATGCATTCGTCTGACCCTAGCCTTAACGGTCATTAGCATCTGATGAGAAGGGCATATTCTTTAGATGAATTCTAAGGTTACAATTTATTTTTATGCAAGTTTACTCCACCCGATACCAGCTTCTAAACACTGGTACATTTAAAGACTTGAAGTATCAGGTTTGTTTTTGTAATATATACATAAAAAAATTCTGGCATGTTTACCTAATAAATACAAGTAACTATACCAAATCATATTGTAAGTCATATCTCTCCTAAACCTTACACAGCATGGCTGTTCATTGTATTAAATTCCCACAATTGCTCAAGGCATTCATTTTTTTTTTTATAGGAACACTGCGTGATAATTAGCCGAGGAAAGGCGATGGCTCATAAAAAGCATCTACTCCCTGAAAGAGTGGTGGGATATACTCCGAACATAAAAATATGTCTATACTTCAAGCTCGTGCTGTGATACAGTCAGGGCAGACGTAAAGTGAGAGATTGTGTTCAAGGCACACGTTGTCCACCAATATGGGGACTGGGGAATTCCAAAGTAAGCCAACCCTAGGCCCTATTCCCCTATAAACGTCAGTACTTCAGAGACTTGATATTCAAACGGAAAGCAAAGTTCCATTGCCATAGAACATTCAACAGATAACTCCCTTTGTAAAGCTACTTGCATAAATCGCCAACGTCTTTCAATGAAAGGCTGTTGGAGAACTAGTTGCACACAAGTCAATCGTCTTTTTAGTTGGAAAACACAACACCTGGTGATCTTGACAAAAAAGGTCATTATTGCTCTTGTCCTCCACCCGAACCCATCAAATCAGTGACTTTTCGTTCCCTGCACTTTAGGGCGATTCAGCGATCCTATTTCGACCAACCCTGCGGTGTATTCAGCAAGCACCGCAGGGCCCCCGTAGTGCAGGGAAGACCCGAACACTCGCCGAAACCCACAGAAAACAGCTGGATTAACCACGCCGAAGAAACCCGACTAGCCGCCGATCACGGTGCAGAGCAGCTGCCAGAAAAAGCTGACACGCAGATGAACGAGGTGGGAAAAAAAAAAGTACGCTTGAAAGTTTGAAACTCTGTTTGCAAATAAACTACTGAACGAAAATGTCTGAAATTTACATATAAGATCCAATGAATAATAAAAAGGGCCGCTACAGAAAAAACGATTTAAAAGAAAAACACGGAAAAGCTTGCCAAAAAAAAATCCCAAAAAGATACTAAAAAAAATAATCTATAAATAGACTTTTTACTGCAGAATATAAACGGTTTATTAGATATAGCATTAAAATGGGAATATTTTTAACATTGAAGTCTATGGGAAATCGCCTGAATAAATCTTTTCAAATGAGACCACCGAACAGCAGGGCATTTCAGCAACTTTTCCCTGCCGTTTTGTGTTCTCTGAATAGACGAAGCCTTGCTTCTTTATGGGGAGTTCACTGCCCTTGAACAGGCACCGTATATATGTGCAGGCAATTCGCCAACGTTCGGCAAACTGCCTACTCTCAGAATAGCCGAATGGCCAGGAAAGGTAACCGTACGGTGAATTTCAGCGTTCGGTTACCTCTCGGGGCCAGATCGGCTCTTTGAATAACCCCGATAGTGTGAGAAACACACCTGGTTTAGGTTGTCTACATTTAATTGTATTTCTCCCCCCTGTACAACTCTGCCATAAAAGCGCTAGAAAAATGAATATATATTTACACCATAAAAAACAGTCAATGTAGGTGCATGTACTATATTTAAGTATTGCTTGAAATATTATTCACAACAAGGGATGCAAGATTGAAAAAAATTTAAAAGACAACCCTCCTATTTTTTGCCAAGTTGGTATCTCCATGATTTAGTGTCCCTTGAGCCTGATAATTTAGAGCTAGAAATGTAACAGACAACAAGGTACTGGAAGAATGAATTCAGAGTTTCCGATTGTGTTCCTTCAGCAAAAATGAACAGCGACCAAGTTTATTTTAAATTTATAAAGAGAAAAAATTAGAGTACATTTCAGAGGCTGGATTAAGTTATAAAACACCAAGGGGGGAAAAACTGACAGCTGATGTTTAAAAAAATGCAAAAAAAATTATTTTAAACGTTATACAATAAAGAAAGTGAAAATAAATATAATATTTGCACTGAAAAACCGTTAGAAAGCAAACATGATTTGAATATACACAAAACTAGACAGTTTGGTCTTTCACCCCCATCCTCTAAAAGGTTTCATTATTTGTATTTGTGGTATGCAAATAGTAGTTTCAATCAAAATGCTTTTGCCAACACAAATAGTTATTTGACCTTTAAATATGCCATTTGCCCTGGCAAAACACACTAATCTGACCAATGGGGATTTACCATAACGTGCGGCCAATGGCAAACTGCACTAGCGCTCTCTGTCCCCATTCCTTTTCCTGGGTGCCCCAAACAGTCATTGGGAACCCAACATGTGTCCCCCCCCCACCCACGATGGGGGGGGGGGGATATATATATTTTCCTAGGCAAAACTATATGCTGCATTTGCCTATCACATATCAATCATACAACATAGTTCCTGTGTGTTTCTGAATAAGAGTGGTTACAGTACAACATGGGGGTTTAGGGAAGTAATTAAGGTTCTCACTACCACGGAATGGATTCTGTTAAATGTAAAATAAATAAAACAGTTTTATAGTCCACAGTGATAAAAACAAAACAAAGTATGTTAAAAAATGGTGCAATTCCTGTTTCCTTGTAGGATTCCGGCTTATCCTCAGGAAATATTATCTAGGACTCAATTTCAGTTTAGTTCTTCCAACGCTAGCATTTATTTTCTTAGCACATTGCATTGACCATTCATCAATTTCACTGGAATTCAAGAAATGACTACTGGACTTTAAGATCTATTAAGCTCAAAAAATGCATTAGCAGTACCTACACACTGGGGGAAAAAAATAAATACATGATGGTGATGGTGGCGGTTTTGCCAGGCTGACGGTTCTACCACAAATATACAACGCAGAGTGGTGTCTACACCTATACATATTACAGTACAAGCAGGTATTGTGATAACTGTAAACTCAGTATGGCAAAAGCCAATTCCTAAAAGGCAGCTCAGGTATTAGAACATCGATGTTTGCAGGTCTTTCTTGAACATCCCCTCGAAATTCAAATCCTTCATCTCCATGAATTCATCTTCCAAATCCTCAAGCGCCCACTGGTGGTCAGTCAGCTCCAGCGCTTCCCATTCCGTCTGTTTAAAAGAAAATGCAATTGGAACTTTGAGAATTGTGGGATTAGCACTTGGAATAATTGCAGGTCGATAAAAGCAAACTACAAAGTGACGCAGGACTTTGTTTTGCAGACTTCATTAAAAATCGATTATGTCAATAAAGTTACAAAAGAGGAAATAGAAGATAGGAAAATATTTAGAAGTATGTGATTGTAGACTAAAATTGTTATGTAGATACTCGAGTATACCGCCAGATTTTGGTGACAAAAATTTACCTTAAAATTGGAGGAGTCGCGGTATATTCGAGACATCTGCATTGCGTGTAGATTAAAAAAATAAAAATTGCCTTGCTCTGTATCCCAAGTCTCCTGGAAGTTCTGGTAGTCTCGCTAAAGTGAATGCAGGCTCCCTGATGCTTGCAAACCCTTCAGGAACTCCCGGATTCGGGAGAGGTGGGAATCAATCAAGGCCAGAGGGCACATTCGGTTTAGGCCAATCGTTTACCTCATCTTGCCTCCGCCGGCCATCTAAAATCGCTAGTAAAGAAGACTGGTGGCTTCATACTTCGTAACAACTGCAATTGTTCTAGAGCAGAGCACCCTGGCCTGAGGGGGAGCCTGACTGTGTTAATTAAAATCCTTCCAGGTTCTCTTGTTTACTGGTACAGTAAAAGTTTGTTCTTCGCGTTATATGCGAGTCTTGAGTATTCTCTCATTTCCATAATAAATCTCTATCCATCGCGTTATATTCGGGTCGCGCTATACTCAAGTATCTACGATATTACCAAAAATATAAATTGTAAGTGGTTAATCTGAATATTCAAAGGCAAATAAAATTAAAGAGATAATATTGATGGTTGGGAGGCAGAGTTCTAAGAGAAAAAAAAAAAAAACACAATTTGTAACAGCAACAAATAAAGACTATTAAAGCTATTAAATTAAGTATAACCTTGCTAAAATGCTTTAACATCTTTGACCTTTTGACTTTGCTTCCTGTGCAGAGGAACCAATGCAGCAACCACAACCATAAATTCTATTTACAACAATGTCTATGTGGGAAATTGACGTGCGAAGCCCGTTACATTAGCGTGTGCACCCACAGAACACGTATTAAACTAAAGAATTAGGTTTAGAATTTTTTCACAAAAACGCACATTTTTCATTACAAATAAAAAGACTGTAAATCAGGAGATAGTTGTTATGTTATTCATCATAAATCAGATAAGGGACATCTAAAATGTCAATGCAGGAGAAGAAAGAGGACCTCTTCACCCAACATTAGGGTGTGCCTGGGCCTGATGTGGGTTAGAATGTATTCAGGTGCTTAAGGACTACACCACTATATAAGTGGTATTGTGGATATTGTAATTGAGGCAGTGAATTGTCACTTCCACCAGTGCGATAGGGAGGGATTTCGGAGGGCTAATGTCAACTACCTTTGTAAAGCAGTCATGCTACATAAATATGAAAACATCTAAATATTCACATGTCGTGAGTAATATAAAGGTGTTGTGAAGAGAAGCTTTGCCAAAATATACTTAGGTCTGATACAAAGTATCCATTGCAGGTATGGCATGAAAAGGAAATATACTGTCCTATACCCTCAGGTCCACAAAGATCCATATTTCTCCTAGTTTCCTTAGGCTAGGGTCAGACAAGCACATTTTCTACGGACTGTGCATCCGTGCCGTACGGACGAACGTTCTGACGGAAGACGCAGTAGAGGCCACACGGTCTGTTTGTGACTGATGTTATTTTTGCCGGATGTAGATGGGAAATGAAAAAACATTTTGTCCGTCAAAAATGCTGGACGCATAAATGCAGTCCGTCTGACTACATGCCATCACTCACACACAAAGCTATGCGGACGTGGCGCACTCCGCATGTTCGTTCTAGCGGTTTTACATTCTTGCCTAACCTGCGTCCGTTTGCCGCGTCCGTCATGCGTCCGCACTTCCGTGCGGACGTACTTCGTGTGTGGGGCTCCATTGGTCAGAATGCTATGCTGCCACAGACGTACAAATGTGCGGCAACACGGACGTGAACACTGTGCTCGTCTGACACGGGCCTTAATGGGATTACTTTTTCCCCTTTTTACTTGTCTGACCCATCTGCTGGGGTTGTGAATTAACCATCATTAACAAAAGTTAATGTTTTAAAAACTTTTACTGTGCCTCCCAAACACCACTTCCATTATCGCTATATATTGCCGTTTCTAGTCGATAAAATACATAACTTGCAAATAGATATTTGTCTTAATAAAATAATATAATATATTAAAAAAAAAAAACACAATCAGGGTTATTCAAAGAGAATCGAAAAGTCACTGCACGTTCGTTGACTTTTCGGTTCGATTTGGTGATCCCATTTTGGCGACCCTGCAGTGTATTCAGAAAACACCACAGGGTCCCTGAATTGCAGGGAAAAGTCGCAGCAAACCTGCCGGACACTCACCGCAAAAACATCTGGATTAACACTGCCGAACACGCCGGAAAAACCCGAGCAGGAGACGATCACACGCAACGCAGCCGCCGGAAAAACCCGACACCGCAGACGAAGGAGGTGAAGAACAAAAACAAAAAAATTGTACGTTTGAATGTTTGAAAAGTGAAACACTGTTTGCAAAGAAACTGAGCGAACAAATGTCTGAAATTTACATACGAGGTCCAAGGAATGATAATAAAAAGGGCTGTTACAGAAAAAAGAACAAACGTAAAAAAAAAATCCTGAAAAATGCTTAAAAGATCCTAAAAAAAAATAAAAAAAAAATCTATAAAGACTCTTTACTGCAGAATATAATAATAAATGGTTTATTAGATATTGAATTAGAAAAAAGAAATATTTTTAACATTGAAGCCTATGAAATTCGCCTGAATAAACCTGCTGAACAGCAGGGCAATTTGGAAACTTTTCACTGCTGGGTTTGAATAGCTGAAGCATTGCTTCTCTATGGGGATTCACTGCCTTTGAACAGGCAACGTATGTGCAGGCAATTCGCCAAGATTTGGCGAATTGCCTGCTCTCTGGATAGCCGAATGGCCAGGAAAGGTAACCGTACGCTGAATTTCAGCGTTCGGTTCCCTTTCGGCAGCCATTCGGATCTCTTTGAATAACCCTGAAAAAATTCCTCTTGCTGGGGTGTATTTTTTCCAACCTGGCTCTTTTTACTCACATGAAAGACAGTGTGAAGTCTCTTATTTGTTGACTGTGTGCATTTAAATAAAGAAATAAAAGTTGATTACCTTAAATGCTTTATTAGTGTCTGCTGGCATTGCCATAGCTGCTCCCGTCATCTGCTCTTGCATCACTCTTGATTGATCTGCAGCTGAATAATCACACGTTTTAATGACAAATGTACAAACAAAAAAACATATATACAGAAGCCATGAAATTCTAAATTCTGAAATCCAAATATTGAACTTCTGCATAAACTTTTTATTATTTGTACTTTAATGTAGTTGCACTAAAATAATTATAAACACATGAGAATTTCAAAAGGAACGGAGAGAAATAACAAAAACACAATTGCATGGAAATCTACAGTTGTTAATTGTACATGGTGAATAGAATTTTTTAATTCACACAAAACATAGGATTTTGGATTTATTACCAAACTAAATGCACACTTGCAAAGTACTGTGTCAACGTTTTAGTTTATAGAAAAATAATAAAATAAAAAAATAAAAAAAATCGCAACTTTACAGAATATAAAAAGTAAGGAAGTCCTGATCGCGGTTTTCAGGCTCCCAATCCATGTGGTATTTGGTTATACAGAGTCCCGGTCCGATAACACACACGTCCTGGCTGGATCATTGGCATCCTAGATAAAGTGAATGCCAGAGTATCTACACTGAATTATCACAGCTTCTCTGTGTCGCCATGACTGCGAGCAGGCAGGGAACATGTCACAAGTTCATTCAGCGGCTCTGGAGTTCCAAGAAGGGAGTCTCGCTGCCCTGAATTTCACGTACTTTGCGGTCAGATCAGTTTGACAAGAGCCGATCCCAGAAAAATTAGATCAGGACATCTCTGAAAAAAATGCATGAAGATTTTCCAAGCGGCAAGAGAAGCCAAGCTGAGAACTGCTAAATGAGAGATTCTTCCCTAGCACAACAGTAAAATATCAGATTCATCAAGACATAAGTCATTTTTACTAGGGTTGCACCGATACAGATACTAGTATCGGTGCCGATACCGGGTACTGCAGGAGTACTTGGTATCTCGTGCAGTACCCCTGATATTGAGCCGGCTTGCCGGCATCCTAGGGGCTGGGGCGGCTGTCCGAATGCTCTATCGGCATTCGGACAGGCCCTGCAGCTGCTCTCCTCACTTTGTTTATACTTACCTTCCTTTAGCGACGCCGGGAAAGTCTTCGTGCGCGCGCTCCTTGGAAGGTCCCCAGCAGCGACCACGTGGGACCATGTGATCGCAGCTGGGGTCCTTCCAACGAGCGCATGCACGGAACCTTCCTTTAGCGACGCCGGGAAAGTTTCCGTGCATGCGCTCGTTGGAAGGACCCCAGCTGCGATCACATGGTCCCACATGGTCGCGGCTGGGGACCTTCCAAGGAGCGCGCGAAGACTTTCCCGGCGTCGCTAAAGGAAGGTAAGTATTAACAAAGTGAGGAGAGCAGCTGCAGGGTCTGTCAGAGCATTCGGACAGGCCCTGCAGCTGCTCTCCGCTCATACTTACCTTCCTGAGCGACGCCAGGAAAGTTTCCGCGCGTGTGCTCGTTGGAAGGACCCCAGCCGCGATCACATGGTCCCACGTGGTCACGGCTGGGGACCTTCCAAGGAGCAAGCGAGCGCGCGCGAAGACTTTCCCGGCGTCGCTAAAGGAAGGCAAGTATGAGCGGAGAGTGCCAGGTGAGCTGGGGGGGGGGGGGGGTGGGCATTATCCATGAGCTGGGGGGCATTATCCATGAGGGGGGGGACATTATAGCTGAAGGGGGGGAAAATCCATGAGCTGTGGGGGCATTATCCATGAGCTGGGGGGGGGCAGTATCCATGAGCTGGGGGGGGCAGTATCCATGAGCTGGGGGGGGGGCAGTATCCATGAGCTGGGGGGGGCAGTATCCATGAGCTGGGGGGGGGGCAGTATCCATGAGCTGAGGGGCTTTATATGAGGTCGGTTCTTATTGGAAAGCGGTCACATGACATAAAATAAAAGTATCGGTACTCGGTCTTAAAAAAGTGGTATTGGTGCATCCCTAATTTTTACTAATGTTGACATGAATAACAGTCCAGTCGCACTGACAAGAGAAGGAGAATAAAAACTGCAGCGAACCATCTAAAACTTATTACCATTGTCTTGTCCCAAAATCAGAGAGTAAATGCTTCTCAATCCAAACACATTCAGAAAATACCACGAAGCTGAACTCACCCTGTAAAAAAAATAAAAAAATTGATGAGGGTGAGAATGAAGTTAAAACGGAGCAGTCTTCAATAACGGATGTTGT
Source organism: Leptobrachium leishanense (assembly GCA_009667805.1). Lineage (NCBI taxonomy): Eukaryota > Metazoa > Chordata > Amphibia > Anura > Megophryidae > Leptobrachium > Leptobrachium leishanense. Next base: position 81,117,171 of record CM019070.1, on the reverse strand, counting down.
GCACATAGTTTGAATTTACAATATCTGGAATGAATATGGTATGGTGGTTATTTGTTAAAGTGCACCGGTCACACTCAGCTACAGGGCACTGCCAACTTGGTGACAGTGTTGGCATAGCAATCTGAGGTCCAAATTTTTAACCAGTCATGGAAGTTTAAGAGAGCCAACCAGTGGTTGTGCCCAGCAGGGGGAATATTAGAGGTGCACCGTCATTCTTTCAGTGTTCAGTCTTCGTGCGTTTGTATATACACTTTAAACCCCCTGTCTTAGTGCAATCCCCCACCATGCCAGAATGCTTGTGTTGGGTTTTTTGTTTAAACATTTGCCCAACTTTTCTCCTTTAGGAGCAGAATTCTTTAACTTGTAGGGCCAGCACCTAAAGTATAAATGCGGTTCTACAGAAAAAAGCGGTGTCGCACCTACTCCCTTACGTGGGAGACTGCAACAACTGGGAGTAACCAACCCAGTTCATGAATAAAACATAAAAGTGTTATCTGCTCTCACTTCTAAATGGCTATTAAAGTGTAAGCTCACCTACCCCGCCAAGTCACCTCTAGTAAGGCGAGTCCTACCTGATGAAACCAGCATGAAAGTGTGCGGTTGCTCCGAGGAGGGGCTCTTTGTTTCATTAGGTAGGACTCTTACTAGAGGTGCACTGATGTGACAGGTGAGCTTACACTTTAATGGCCATTCGAGTAAACCAAAACCTCCAATTGTGTGTTGTTTCACATGAAACTATAGAAGTGAGCGCAGATGACACCTTTTTATCTGCTGGTTATAAATATGGTCCTGCTGGTAATTGCGGCAATATGGAAATAGTATAAAGTAAAATGTAGGAGTGCTCTTTCGATGTGTTCATAGATCCTTACCAGGAAGCATCCAGAGACAGAAGCTCTATTCCTTGCTGTAGCATAGGTTTGAACCGAAGAGTCAGTGGAAAAGGAACTTTAGCTGAAAAGAAACAAAATTAAAGAGTGAGAGTGAACCAGGGGGTCATCTTACCGGAGAGGTGGACACCTGGTCAGCTCCATCTGGTCCCTGAGTGCGGCCTCTGGTGCTGGCCACTGGGAGGACAGGTCCTGCGGACACCAAGATGGCAACTGGCCCCCCTCTTATTAGCCCACAGGGTGTGCTTCATGGCATCTGCCGCCCTATGGCTTGGCAGCAGACGTCATGCGGTTCACCCTGTGACCTAATCAGAGACAGCTGACTCTTAGGTCACAGGGTGTGCCGGATTGCCAGCCGCCATCTTGGAAAGTTCCCGCCGGGCCTAGGAACATGGCCTGTGTTCCCCAGGCAGCCTCGCCGGTTGGGAGTGATAAAGACTGTCTGCTTTCCAGCAGCCATCCGGAAGGCCAGCGGCCTACCAGGCATTTGCCCGATGGTCAGTCCAGGCCTGATGGTATTGCCGGTGGACTCTGGGGAACTGGGTCAGAGCTGGCTGTGCCTTAAGTGGCTGCCTACCTTGCCGAATAGGATCTCCAGCCCTGCCTGTGCTCTCAATCCTATGTTGCAAATTTGCATTTTGGCAACATCACTTGACAAAAAGGGAAAAAAAAAATTTCTAATGTAAAAAAGGTTGAAAAAGATTTTCCCACAAGATGTAACGGTGATATAAATATAATGCAAGGTCACACTTTTGAGCATTTGAAATCCTATGTATTTTTATGTATATACCCCTAGACAAAAACGTGAAAGGCAGGGCTGTCAAAATCCGGCACCTCAGAGGTTTCTGTACTACAGCGTCCATGTTTCCCTGGCTAGCCCTTACAATCATGCTTTCAGATGTTGATGGCCTACATTTCCCAGAATACTTTGAGTTTGACAACCCAGAATTTAACAGTGCACAGTATCCCAATTTAACCAACAGAAAACTATTCAAGTTAAAGATAATTGAAGTCAGTTTAAACAATCTTTGGTTATCTTCTAGGGTCTATACATGTTCAGGTGAATTATGGAATCCCTAATGTCTGCAAAATGTTGAATCACTTCGTAAACTAAAGACAAATCTCGTTTAAACAAGTTTTTCTGTGCTGGCGTATTCAGAGACAAGGACCATGCATGTGTTGCCATGGTACTCACGTGTACTAACTGCGCCAACAACTACAGAGCGTCATGCAGTTATCTTTAGATAACTGGATCTACCTGGTATATACAGGGATATAGCCCCGTTTGCACCAAATCTCAGCAACATTGCATGCCATCTGCAAAGCATTAAGCCCACCTTTTTCAGGGCAGCATTTCAACATCCGATCAGCAAGACGGGGTTACATTAAAATACTGACATACTTTGAAAGCGCCAAACTTACTTGTTACAAACCCAGAGAAAGTCATATTAATCCAGCCACCAATGAGGATCATTGGAAGAACATTAGTGACATTCCCTTTCATCATGTCTGTTAACATGGTGGGATCTGAAAACAAAGGAGACAAATCGTCAGATGCAAACACCATATATACGAATGTGCATTTCCCACAGCTCAAGAACAAGGTGTTTTGTTTTTTTAAAGTATTACAATGTACATCAAGAACTACTGGAAAAACAGCATTACTGTCTAAACATTTTTGTCCTGGAGTATTTGAGACAACACAGAATAGAAACTCAGGAGTCAGCGCTTTTATTTTTAAAAACAGCAACAGGGCTGAAATCCTGTCCCTCCTTTCACTGTTTTACATTAAAAAGGGACATTCTATTAAAAATACAGCTCCTTTTTTGTTCTTAAAAAAATTGTGGAGATGCCGCTGCCCAAGTAATACTGTCATAGAAGGTGATTTTCTCACTCTGCACAGCTACTCCTCTTAAAAGGAGAAAGACTTCCGAACCTGGAAGCCCCTGCAGCTACATAATGCAATTTGTGCAGTGTAGGAACCACGTATTGCGCATGTCGACGTCACTAGTGACTGATCTGGTGACAGCAAGGATAATCAAAATCTTTGCTGCTGGGTGGGGTTGGAACATACTCCTTCTCTAGATGATAGGGGGCAGTCCTCACATCCTGACCACTTTGGCTTTTTTTTTTTCCTTTAAAGTGGTCCGGATGAGTAGAGTGTCCCTTTAAAAAAATGTCACTTCAACATCAGGATCTCACTCTGCACTTTAGCAGCCTTTCTTCCATGAAAGTCACAGTCAGTGGACCTGGTGTTCATTCATGTATTCAGCCAATCTGTTGCCTCAAATCTTCTACATTGAGAGATATGTGCTAGATGTCAACGCCCAAAAGCTGTGCATTGCCGACCTAAACCCTGGAAGGCTGTCCACTGGGGGTTAATGGACAGCCGTCCATATTGAAAAAAAGCCATACACTTTGGGAAAACACCCAACAAGATGTATACGATTTTAACAGGTGTTTAATATATGCTGCATAAAAACTAATGACTAAAGGGTATTCTAATTTTCTTAATATTACACATTCGTCGACTCAAATTCTAAACCGAGCAAAGCTGTAGTTTACTGTAGAAATACCCGAGAGCTGTAAAATACCTGTCATGGGAGAAGGAGGAACCACTTTCCTCTTCGTCTTTTTAAAAAATCCATCTTCTGCATTATTGAAGAAGAATTTTCGCATTAAAAACGACTAGAAAAGAAAAAAATATATATTGGTTAAATTGTACAAACCAGATTTTTTTATTTCATATTATTCAAAAAACATGTATAGTTAAAAGGTTAACGACCCCCCCCTCCCCCACTAAAAAGATCAAATTTTAACACAGAATCAGAAACACTACTTGTACCTGCTTTGGAATGTATTTGCCGTTCTCCCGTAGTACACGGCTTCGGATCAGCACCTGACTGAAAAAGACAAGCACACACATTTTATTGGGGGAATTTGCACAGCAAATGCATTGAGTTATACAATGTGTGCAGCGTTAGCAACCAAAGGGGTTATTTAGAAAGCAACTGTAAAATAGTCACTTCTTGATCATGGCCGAGACAGGCAATCCAGGAGATCAGGAACTCTCTGCGCTCCTTAACCCCTTCACTGCTGAGCCATTTCACAGCTTAAAAAAAAAACAAAAAAGAAAAAAAATCATTTTTCTTATTTGTATTATTTTTTTTCTTTACTTTAAACATGATCATGTTTGGTATCACTGGAAAGGCCATGCTCCGGCCTTTCTAATGATACCAAATATGACCCTGCTAGCTGAAAACAGTCGGGAGATATCAAGGTTCAAAAGGTCCAAACTGACAGCAAAATACACTGCAAGTTCGGCAGCAGCGAATTTGTCCCATAGAGAAATAACGGTTAATCTATTCTGAGAACCCCTAACTGCACAGAAGTGTCAGTGAAATGTCTGATTTTCGGTGGTTCAGTTCCACAGGTTTAAAGAGGCGAATTCCTGGGATTCAATGCAAAAAATTTTTTTTTTGTAATTCAACTTTCACTTTTCAGTCTTTTTCTTTAGACGAAATTTGATTCCTAAAGCTTTTAATTTTCTTTAAAAAAAAGGAGTTTTTTTAAATTCTGTAACAGACATTTTTATTATTTAGACATGTTTTAATGCAGTGTGTCTCAAACCTCTCCTCGGGAGCCCCAACAGGCCAGATTTTGCAGATCACCTTGGGGAAATGCAGACTGAATCCTGCAATCACTGAGCAGCTAATCCTATCAGCTGGGCTTCAGATATCTGGCAAACCTGGCCTGGTTGGAGGTCCAGAAACAATGTTATTCTAATAGGTGGTTTTAAACCAATAAAAATGCATTAAAACAGTTCTTTTTTTCTGCAGTACGGCGACTCCATCTTTGGTGCACTTTGGGGACCCTGTGGTGAATAGAGAATTCACTGCAGTGTTGGCAAAATTGAATCGCACCAAATCAGAAATTTCAGTGCTTTCTGAATAACCCTTCAAGCTTTGCAGAACAAAAAACTGTTTAAAATCAAGACTCTGCTAAATGCCTAGAGAAAGGGAGAGGTGACCTCTTTGGTTTTCCTCCCTTGTTCCCTACAACAGGAGAAAGCTCTGTGGGCCATGAAATAGGTTGGTAAACGGGCAGTCTTCACTGATCTTTTTACGGAACGATTTATTCTGACGAGAAGCATTGAAAGACATTGTCCAGGGTCAGCAAATCTGGACCCACTGAAGTTTGGGCATTCCATCTTTTGATGGATTGGTTTGAGAGATGCATTTCGCACGGTTAGCATGTGATGCTTCCCGCAAAACAAAAAACTGCAAGACAGAAAATGACTCTTGGCTCCAAAAGAACACGACTGACCCAAACCTGAACCAGTTGTGAGCACATAACATACCTGTCTGACACTTGCTCTTGTGTTAGTTTCTTGTCGCTCTGGAGAAGTATCGAGACATAATGACGAATCATACCAACAAAGAAAGTGATGAACACGATAGGAAGGACCACCCATAAGCGGATGTTGGAGTCCAACAAAAGCTCCGGCTCTGTCATAGCTCCTGAATGATCTGTAGAGAACAAAGACATCCCAGAAACAGCTTTAAGTATTAGAAAAAGGCAGAGACATGGATAAAAATTCCCGAGAAAAAAAAAAAAAAAAAAGTGCTGCCAAAATATAATTTGAGCAAATGTGGCCACTCAAGTCTTGTTTATTTGTTTGTTTGACCACCTCTGGCTCCTGTATGTGTTACATGTGAGTATCCTCCCATTACAGTAAGGGGTCGGTATCCTTGACCCTCCAGAGGTTTTGGAACTAAACCTATTAAGAGAAACAGAGGTTTGTGAGGGTCCTGAGAACGAGTAAAGGCACTACTATGTCTATGTTGGGGCTCGCTCAGGTCTCAAGGTTTTAGCTCGATTGTGCCATTACAGGGACAACGGCTCCTTATACAAATCAGACGCTACACCCAGAAAGGGTGGCCAGTGCCGAAGTGCCAAGTCAGTAATCCCTGCACGAGAGGTGCAGCAACCCCCAATGATCGTTAGTCATCTATCAAGATGCTCAGACACTCATAATCAGGTTGGCTGAGCCTCATGGGAAATTTAGTTCCAGAACATGTGGAGGGCCATGGTTGCCTAACCCTGCGCTCTGTGTGATAGGTTAGAGCTTTACCAATAAGATGAATCTTACAAACGTCAAGGGGCGCTCCAACAGTTCCCATCATTTTATCTCCGTGCAGAGTACGGTAATATGTTAATTCAGGAGTCATCAACCTTGGCCCTCCAGGGTTTTGGAAATATATTTCTCATGAGTCGCCAAACTAATGAGTGACTGAGCATCTGGGAAATGTAGTCCAAAAACCATGTGTAGGGCCTAGGTTGCCAACCTGCTTGGAGAAGAGAAAATACAACTACAAAAGCTCCATCATATTAATCACAGGATGAAGATATAAAGCTTGCTCTGCTCATACAGGTCCTCCTTCAGGGGTGAGCTTATTATATTTATGTTCCCACCTCCTCAGAGAAAGCGTATGATTCTTACAGCACAGAATGTAGCTACACGTTTCCAAGGCCCCAGTGGTGCTCAGGACGCCACTTGTTCTATCTAGAATACAATTCTAGTTGGATGGCTAGGAACGTGATGAGCTACTTACTCCAAAAAAACAGTCCTAAAAATAAATAAAAAGAAAAAAAAAAGACAGCGAGACCTAGACACTGCCTTCACTGCAAGTCCAAGGGACACTGCATTTATAGTGAGCCACTAAAAGTCACAGTAGCTGTAGGCAGGTATGCTGCGCACGAGCTCGACCAGCCAAGACCCAGACATGGATAAACAAAAGATGACACATATACTCACTTTTGAATAACTTAGGCACCCCTGTACAGACAGAGGTACTCACTGCGGCACCACCATACAAACATGGACGCCTGGTGAGACCGCAGAACAAGGCTCCACTGTGTGCCCCGGAAAGGGACAGTGAACTCCACTGAGGCAACCGAAAATAGTCAGGAGAACTCACTAATGACCCCAAAACAGATGGGGGTACTCACTGTGGCACCCTGATACAGTTGGGGATCCAGAGGAGTTCCCATGAATCAGAAGGGTGACTCCACTAAAGCCCCTAGCAAAGGGTTAGTGGAGTCCAACGAGGCACCTTGAGACCCCGCCTGTGCCCAGCAGAGACACCCTGAGACCCCGCCTGTGCCCAGCAGAGACACCCTGAGACCCCGCCTGTGCCCAGCAGAGACACCCTGAGACCCCGCCTGTGCCCAGCAGAGACACCCTGAGACCCCGCCTGTGCCCAGCAGAGACACCCTGAGACCCCGCCTGTGCCCAGCAGAGACACCAGGGCAACAGCCAGTTGCAAGGCAGTGTGCCTATCCTATCCTGCCACCCCAGCCCTGGAACAGCAAGGTCTGAGTTCACAAAGCTATAGGGACGAAAAGGAACAGGCAGACTGAAGCAAGTGCTAAAGCATCCCTCCTGTCCATTCATCACGGTGACAGCCCTGCCCATAACATGCAACAAACCATGTGATCCCAGTCACTGTCAGCACCTCCTGAACCCGCGTGCTCTGAGGCGCCGCCCTTACTCCGCTTTGATTTGTTTTAGCTTATTAATTTCATTTTTACCGTAAATGACAACGCAGAGAATCCGCTGACAGCACTAGCACCTCCCGAGCCACTGCTAGCGCTCCGGCCCACGGAGCCTGCTTACGATTGGACGGTTGCACCCACATGCTATGCAGTCATTGGCTATTCAGGGTGTCAATCTCAGAATTCGCCGAGCTAACCGGGTCAGGAGCGAATCAGTAGGAGACATCAGTGGAAATACCACGTGACAGGAAAGAGGCGGAATATATACAAAGAATGGATACCGTGTTGTCACTATGGAGATGGACCATGCGGAAGTAGGACGTCAGCCATACTTACTGAGGGAAAATGATGCTAGTGAAATAAAAGCACCACTGCAAAAATCTTGTATATCAAATATGTGGAATAAAGTAAATATTGCAGTGATACATATTTCTTATAGCAGAATATTAAAGTAGTATTAAAATACTGTCATCAACAAACAGGATTAACTTTACTGTTTAGAACTCGGATTTTTTTTTAATAATTAAATGTGATAATGACCACTCTTTGGGTAAAATATCCACATACCTATTAGGAGTTATTCTCGAAGCACTGCTGTGGAACGTAGATTCACTGTTGCTGCTAACAACAGTAAATATCACAGTTTCACAGCAATTATGAAGTGGAAATAGGCTGGAAGACGGCCGCCATTGTACACAGGCGGCCATCTTGTTCAGAATATTGGTTCACTTGTATATAACTAGACAGGTTTGTAGCTGAGACTAGAATGAGGTATACGTAGAAATTTAGGAATGCGTTTAGATTAGCAGAAAAGCAATTAAAGCTTTATGAAAGATCTCTGTCTGTTCCTGGCACGGAGGAGAAAAGCGACTCCAAGGTCGTTGGGGCCCGTGGAAAGACGAAGGAGTATAGAAGACCGGGCCCCAGGCCATCTGAATAAACATAGCGATAGGGAGGGAGGCACTGCCCGGAGAAAGACAGCACAAACAAATCACAGACTGTCAAACTAACGAGAAGTGTATCAATTTATAGTTATATGTGGAATGTTCCTTGTGTTCGAATTAATGATGGGAGGTATTAACCCACGTGGGGTGGAATAGAGTGTCATAGGGAGGTGGGCTAATGGGGATGTACCTAATTATGTATTTGGGGCATAAAACCTCATGTCTCTGTGTAATCGGGGCTCACTCTAAGCGATTCAATCCTGTGTGAGCACTTGTGTGACGACACAATAAACTCTTGCCTTTCCTGAAGAGACTCGTGTTTGGACAATCCTTGCTTGTGTCTGGTCCGGCGCCGTTAATGAAGTGAACCTGTCTGACTCCGGCTACATTTCTGGGGTCTCGATAGCCGGGATAACGGGCCTTTTGCCAAGACACAGGCAACGGCTGCTGAACACAGTGCGGCGATATTGACTGCAGGTGCACGAGAATCCCGATGGTTGGGGGCGTCCGTTGAAGGTGAGCTGACATCTGCAGGCGCGAAGCAGGATTTCCTGTACAGTGGACCTCATCTCGTCCCAAACAGACCCCCCGGCCCGGGAAGCTGGGACACACCGAGTCCGAGGAAACAGCGAGCAGCGCCGGCGATGGGTAACGTGTCTTCTATGTTTTGTATGTCTAAAGGAAATACCGGTATATAAGGGAAACGTCCGACTGAGATAGACGGATAAGAGGATGCTATGGCCACCATCCTATTGGCATATCTAGCCCGCCGCTGATAGCGCTGATATTGCTAAGGAGCCAGAGTGGCTAGCGGTGTCTGGATTCGGGGGAATTGAATGCCAATCAAAGGGTAGTTCTGTAAGAGAGGGAGAAGGTAGCTGCGTGGAGTTGCATAGTTCAGTGTTTGTAAATAGAGCTTCGCCACGTGGGTAAAAGGGAAAGGAGGAGGGATTTTCTGTGACTGGGCTAAGAGCCTGAGTCAGTGCCTAGTGTGTACGCCGTGTAGTGAAAAGGGCTTATAGTGAAGCCAGCGATAGCTGCAGAGATAGTGGTGCTGAGTGGGTAGATTATCCATAAGGCAGATTGGAATTGCAGGCGGAAGTATAGACAAGGAACGGGGTGCACATAGCCACAAGCAGTCAAGAGTTAGAGTTCAAATTACGGGGTATAAGGAGCCACAAAGAAGGGGATAAGTACCCTTGGCTAGTAGAAAGAGTAGAAGTGCCTATGTTTTATTCTATGTTGAAAGTATCTGATACGGTATGAGTTGTGAATGAACTGACTCGAGTGCTGTGAGTGAACGTGCGCCTACTCGCTCCACGAGGAAGCAAATACGAGATTTGACCCTGGACGTACGGTTTCGGCTCAGGCGACTGCAGTCGGCTACTGAAGGGGGAAGCGTATGTGGATAAATTGTTGACTGAAGTATCAGACTGTAGATTTTAACTGTTGTTGAAATAAGATATTTGTATCGCAAAAAGTATTGTTTTCAGGAGTGACAATGGGTAACGGGTCATCAAAGCCCAAGAGGGTAAAGGAGGGGGAGACGCCCCTAGAGTATATGGTGCGAAATTTCGATGCATTATATAAAACTCATGACTATGGTGTAGAATTGACAAAAGAGAAATTAAAAATAATGTGTACAGTTGTGTGGCCGATGTTAGTCCCAGGATGGCCAGAGCAGGGGTCAATGGACCCGGAGTTAGTACAGAAGGTACATTCCCAAGTTACAGAGCAGTATGGACATCCTGAACAATACCCATATATAGAAGTATGGAGATATTGTATTAAAAATAAGAGTCATTTTATAATGATAGCGGGGAGGAATAAGAAACAGGACCCCCAAAATAAGAGAGAGAGAGAGGTGTTAGTAGAACAACTGGAAGAAAATAAATGTTTTACCCCCGTCCTATCTATTATGTTATGGGGCAGCTAGGGAGGCTCTGAATGCCGCGATTGCGCGGGCGGAGAGGGGGGAGCAGGCAGCTGCTATGTCTCGGTCAGCTCCCTCTGCTCCGTCCCGTATGGCTGAGGAAGAAGAGCAGGGTGCATCGGGTAGAGGAGATAGAGAGGCTCCACCAGAAAAGATTGAGATGCCCGATGGGAGTATATATAAATAAATTAATATTTTACGGAGTGAGATGGTTGCGGTGTTGTATGGTTTGTGTGTGTATGATTCAGACTGATTTTGTCCGATTGTGTTTTTAATTGATCATTAAACTGTTCAATTAAAAGTTGAGATTGAGCGTCGTCCCTGGTGTATAGGCCCCCTCCTTTCTGACAGACTGTTTGAGAGGGGGAGAAGGAGGGAGCAGTTTGTTTTTCTTTGCTCTCTGATAGCTGGAAAGAATAACCCTTTGTGTACTTGTGCAGCGTACTATGTTTAGCTAATTTTAGTGTGTGTTACAATAGAATATTTGTCTGAAGTCTGTTGAGTGCAAGATATATGTTTTATTTTGTGTTGATATTATTCCGAAAGTTTAAGTTTTGTTCAGAGCTAGAATTAAATAGAAAAGAAAAGAAAAGGGAGTCCTGGTTTTTTATATATTGCATATAAATAATAATAAGTATGTAATAGTATACAATATTGCCTACTAAAATATAAAATTATTAACAAATTAAATTGAAATATATGAAACGGTTAGAAAATTAATTCGAGAAATAATTAAAGTAATTTTTCTTTACTGTTTTTACAAGGTATGTTTTTGTTTGATTTTTGATGGAATGATTTATTTTTATTGTTTTTTTCGATGTAGTATTAAGAGTCTGTTTTGGGCTATGGGAAAATATTTCTGAGAATATTATTTACACAATGTGTATATGTATATGCCCGAATGTCCCATCCAGCTCCTGGGGCGGGATATTTTTTGCAAATTGCAAGCCCAAATTATGTTTTTTTCCCGGGGGTCACGTTCAATTAAACCTGCCGGAGGGTGGCAGTTTTGTTCGGTAGTATAATCCAGCCAGCCCGCACAACCCCCAATCTGTGAAAATCGCAGTAGTTATGTCAAAGGAGGAAGAATGGCGCACGGCACCTACATACAGGGTTATCCAAAGAGATTCGAAAAGTCACCGCACGTTCGGTGACTTTTCGTTCTCTTCAATTCGGTTCCTTTTGCCGATTGCATTTCGGTGACCCTGCGGTGTATTCAGCAAACAGCACAGGGTCCCCGAATTGCAGGGAAAAGCTGCCGCAAACCTGACGAAAACTAACCGAATGCACTATGAAAACAAGCAAAAACATCTGGATTAACCTTCGAAGAGGAGCCGAACAGGAGCCGAAAAGGAGCCGAATCACACAGAGCCGAAGCAGCTGTGACGTAGAGGAGGCAGTGAATAAATTAGAAAAACCATTTGTATGAATCTGGGAAAAAGAAACGCTGTTTGCAAAGAAACTACTGAGCGAAAATGTCTGAAATTTTCACAGGAGGTCCAGGAATGATAATAAAGAGGGCTGTTACAAAAAAAATAAGCAAACTGAAAAAAAAAAAAAAAAAAAAATCGGACTTTTAATTTTTTTTTTAAAAATTCAGAAAAATGCCTAAAGTATCCTAAAAAATCTATAAATAAAGAGACTTTTTGCTGCAGAATTTTATAATGAACGGTTTATTAGATATTGAATTAAAACGGGAATATTTTTAACATTGAAGTCTATGGATTCTCCTGAATAAATTTGCCGAATTAAACCACCGAATGGCAGGACATTAGGGGAACCTTTCACTGCTGGTTTGTGTTCTCTGAATAGCCGAAGCAGTGCTTTTTGATGGGGATTTCACTGCCCTCGAACAGGCACCGAACAGGCACCGTATGTGCAGGCAATTCGACAGGATTTGGCGAATTGCCTGCTCTCTGGATAGCCGAATGGCCAGGAAAGGTAACCGAACCCTGATTTTCAGCATTCGGTTACCTTTCTCAAGCAATTCGAATCTCTTTGGATAACCCTGTCTGTCTGCCACGCTGGATCCGCACGCACTACTCCTTGGAATTCCTGAGGTGGGGGGCGGAGGACAACCCGCCCAGATTAGTTGAATTAAAGCCCGGCGCAAAACCGGTGGCTCTAAGACAATATTATATCCCACAGAAAGCCAAGCAGGTTACAGAGTGTCTAAAAAGAAAGCACAAATATGTAAACAGAGTGTAAAATACCTGGGATTCCAGTTAACAGGTACCAAACGTGCACTAGGGGCAGAAAGGAAAGAAGCAATGTGCCGCATACCCCAACTAAAGACCAGGAGACAAGTCCGTGAGTTCCTGGGAGCTGCAGGCTTCTGCCGCCTGTGGATCCCCAACTTCGCAGAAATTGCCAAGCCGCTTCATCAAGCAACCAAGGGGGGAGAATTAGACCCCTTTCATTGGGAAGAAGAGCAAACCGCAGCGTTTCTGAAATTAAAGACTCTGCTAATGGAAGCTCCTGCACTGGGCCTGCCAGATCATAGTAAGCCTTTCCAGCTGTTCGTACATGAACATAATCAAACAGCAACAGGAGTATTGGTCCAGACCTTTGGCTCATGGCTGAGGCCTGTGGCCTACCTCTCCAAGCAACTCGACCCTGTGGCCTGCGGCCTACCCCCATGCCTGAAAGCAGTGGCTGCCACCGCAATGCTGATAGCAGAAGCAGACAAGCTGACCCTTGGACAAGTTCTTCATGTCAAGGTGCCCCATGCTGTCAAGGCTCTGCTGGATGTCAAAGGAGGTTACTGGTTTAGCAACAGCCGGATGACGAAGTACCAAGCCATGATGTGTGAAAATCCACAGGTTCATTTGGACCTCATCGCTACCTTAAACCCTGCTACTTTACTGCCTGACTGTGAAGAGGATCCAAATCATGAATGCCTCCAAGTCATGGAAGAAGTGTTCAGTAGCAGGCCAGATTTGAAAGACGTACCCCTAGACAAATACGATCTACAGCTATTCACTGATGGTAGCAGCTACATGGATGATGGAAGAAAGTCTCCGGCTATGCAGTAGTCTCAACAGAAGAAATTATTGAAGCAAAGCCACTGCCAGGCCATACATCGGCACAACTAGCTGAAATAACAGCCTTAACCAGAGCCCTTGAAATTTCTGAAGGCAAAAGAGTAAATATCTATACAGATTCCAAATACGCCTTCATGACAGTCCATGCACATGGTGCACTCTACAAAGAAAGAGGCCTACTCACGTCTTCAGGACAACAAATTAAATATGCTGCAGAAATCACGGCCCTCCTGGAAGCAGTGTGGAACCAAGTGCTGTCGCAGCCATGCACTGTCGTGGCCATCAAAAAGGCCGTGATGAAATTCCAAAAGGTAACAGACGCGCGGACCAGGCCGCAAAAGCAGCTGCAAAACCGCCACTACCAACAGAAGCAGAAGCTCAAGCTAAAGTACTGATCTGCAAGCAAGAGTCTCAATCTTCCATGTCAAATTACGAGTTCTACATGAATTTGAAAAAGTTTGAACCCCACGGCGAGTTCATTGAAATAATATTGAACAAATGGCAAGATGATTATGAACTGTTAGAACTCAATCATGATTATATCCAATGGCTTTTCCCAACTCGAACACAAGGCCGAAATTTTTACTCTATTCCCCTTAATCCGCAAGAGACACGCCTAATGGTTAACACCTCAGAAGTTCAGCAAAGACTGCGCAGAGCCTGCAAGATGATGCTGAAATTCTTCGGCGTGAAAATAGTGGGGGAGGAGGAAGACAAAGAAGAGGAGGAAGACAAAGAAATAACTGAAGTTGAACAAGCAGAAAATTTCGCGTCACGTTTTGAAAATTTGACAATCAATTCTCACAATAATCTACGAATCACACGACTACTGCACAGTCTGGGAGAATTGGGAGCAGAAGAATATCAAGTCCCACTGGTGAGGTTCTTCCTCAAGGAGATCCTTATCAAGAACAGACTGCCAAGAATGAAGAAAAGTGCAATGAACTTTTTCATACCAGCAGTAAGAGATCCACAAGACAGACAAGATTTGTTATTTTTCGCATGGCGATACTATTTCCCAAAAGGAGAATTTATCTGGGGAAATCATGGAGAATTGGCACGATACAAACCAAAACCAGTGGTGGCTGCACTTCTACCGGCGCCACTGAGCGAATGGACACCTGTGTACTCAGAGAAAGAAAAGAAGTGGCTGACAGAAGAACCCGGAGGGTATGGAGAAGATGGATGGTTCCAGATGGAAAATGGACGAGTGGTCCTACCAGCAACACTGGCTCCTGAAATCATAAGAGCACTTCACGCAAGTACCCATGGAGGGAGAGAAATGATGGAGCAACAGTTGGAGCCATATTTCTACGTACCAGGATTGTCAGCAATCTGCAAGGCCACAGCTCAGCAGTGTGTAACATGTGCCAGAAACAACCCGAGAACAGGCCCATCTCAACCCCCAGGGAAACAGCCAATCGGGCTATCTCCAATGGCATCATTACAAATAGACTTTACAGTGCTGCCACCCTGCAAAGGATACAAATATATTTACTAGTGATGGTGTGCACTTTGACAGGATGGGTAGAAGCCTTCCCAACGAGAACTGAAAAGACGACAGAAGTGGTAAAGAGTCTAATGAAAGAAATAATACCACGTTACGGACTTCCACTCGAGATAGGGTCGGACAATGGCCCTGCATTTATCCAGAACTGTTTGCAACAACTTGCCCGGCTACTGGGCATCACCTGGAAGCTACATACTGCCTACAGGCCCCAAAGTTCAGGAAAAGTTGAAAGAATGAACCGTACCCTAAAGACTTTGATGTCCAAACTGTGCCAAGAGACGTCAATAGGCTGGTTGGACTTGCTGCCGATAGTCCTTTTGCACATTAGGTGCAGGCCAACCCCCCAATTGAAACTAAGTCTGTACGAACTTATGTTTGGACGGCCAACCCCTCTGATTAATGGACTAAGGGGGGACCTTCGGGCATTGGGAGAAACTAAACTAAATGATCAGGTAGTAATGCTGGGTAAATCAATGCAGAAGTTAAATACTTGGGTGGGGGATAATATACCGCATTTTCTGTATCCTTCATTGCATAAGTATTGTCCGGGTGACTCAGTATGGGTAAAAGAGTGGAAAAATGATCCACTGGGTCCAAAATGGAGAGGTCCTTACCTTGTCCTGTTATCAACCCCTACAGCAGTAAAGGTTGCCGAGGTGGTCCCGTGGATACATCACTCCAGGGTAAAAGCAGCCGCAGCCAGTCCTGAACCAACATGGAGGTCGTTACCAACGAGACCAACCCACTGAGGCTGAAGCTGACAAAGACCACAGCCATGAGCACCTAAATGATCCTAACCCAGATAATACAGAGGATCAACAAGTGGGTGTTTTGATGGGCACAGGTCCTGACCACCCGCCAACGGGGATACCCACAGGGTGCTTTTTAGGGGCCCGGCCCCCACCCTTGATCATCCAGAAATGTTCTTTACTTTTGAAATTCCGGTGGGGAGGGATTGGGTTTATGTGACTGTAAAAAGAATTGCCCAAGGAATTCTGACACTCGGGGCATTTGTGGTGCTGATTTTATATCTTGCTAATTTGATTTATGGACTCTCGTGTGGAGCATGCTCTAATTGTACGGGCAATGTGGGGAAAGTGGATATTTCCCATATCTGGAATGGTACGCACCCGGTGATGGAGAACCGTACCATGTGGAGACAAAAACGAGAGGCGCTATCTGGAACCAACCAAGAGGACACTTACTTGTGCAATTCAAATATGACTATGCTAAAAAGTCTGGGCAAACTGCATGCTGGGTGTGTAGTAGACTGCACCCAGAGACAATTCATATACCATTTGCCTCTGTTCCAATGAATTTGAGTATGTTTGTATCAGGGAGTATCACAATACATGCTGTCGATGCACAAAGGGAAAAGACAGAATCAGTCAGTCCCAGGTACCCCATAATAGGACCAGTGTGTCCACCAGAATGGTGTTTTCAACTAGGACCAGATAAAGAAACAAATAACGAGGGTGGGTTATGTAACTCAAGTCAGTTCAACTGGACATCATACATTTACATATTCAAAACAGGACAAAAGGCGACTTATTTATACATACGATGCAGGCAACTCACTAGAGCCCAAGAGGCGGTGATTGGGAATGTGACCAATGGGAGGCAGGGTGCAGTGGATATGATGAGACGGCTGAGACACCTTGCGATAGAGATATCAAAGGGAACACTACATTCATCACCATTTATAGTGACAGGAGGGTACCAGGTGTGCTGTGAAAGGGTGTGTTACACATGGGTACCACCAACAATAACGGGAATGTGTTATTTGGCTAAGCTGGTCCCAATCCAGAAACTAAGGGGAGAAGTGTCACGGATCCCTCTGATTACCAAAAGTGTGGTCCCTTTACGCAGACCGCTCTCTACCCTTCCGATCCTTGAATGGTCGGCAAAACTAGGAAGACAATTAACCAGGCAATAGATAGACAAGAGGTAACACCAGACAGAGGTATGGAATAGAGTATTGTCACGAATCCTTCTGACTACCAAGATATTGATCTCTTGATGTAGCTCCCTTTCTACTCTTCCGATCCTTGAATGGTCGGCAAAGCTATATAGACAATGAAGCAGGTAACAGATAAAGAAAGGGAAACACCAGACAGGGGTACAGAACAGATCACAAGTCCTCCCTAGGACTTTAGTAATAGCAGAGGTAATCTGATGCGTGCTTAGGGTGCCACATAGACTGACCTCGGTACCAACGTTAAGGGCAGAACCTAGAGCAGAAGTAAATGCCAATACCAGGGGTTATACACAGGAGGGTTCGTTTGCCAATGCCAAGGGTCATACACAGGAGGATTCGTTTGCCAATGCCAAGGGTTATACACAGAAGGGTTCGTTTGCCAATGCCAAGGGTCATACACAGGAGGGTTCGTTTGCCAATGCCAAGGGTCATACACAGGAGGATTCGTTTGCCAATGCCAAGGGTCATACACAGGAGGATTCGTTTGCCAATGCCAGGGTCATACACAGGAGATAGCCAAATACACAAGAGCTCTGCGGGAGGTGAATACCACGTCAGGGCACCGGTGTAATGGTGAGACTGGGTTTTAAACCCGGCGGGTCCGCGTCATACCGCCAGGCCCCGCCCCTCGGCGTCCCACGTGAGCGCACCCGGAAGCGTTTACATTCGGCGCCTGGCCAGCGAGCAGCGAGGAAGCTGCTGCCAGGCGCCCCATCCCCTGACCCACCGTGACAAGAAGACACAAACACAGACACAGAACTACACCCTAGGTACCCACTGGTGTTTGAAAGACCGAAGAGAGAATTGTTTGCGAAGATGGATCGAATATGGACATGGTTGCCAGCATGGACTGGATGGGGAGGAGAGATGATGAGGAGATTGAATAGCTATGTCAATCTGATGGATGAGATTCTGAATAGAACCAGTATGGATATCCAGCTGCTGAATCTGGAAATGCGTGAGTTACGAAAGGTGCAAATGATACATGAAATGGCGCTTGAGCAGATCAGGACGGCCTTGAATGGATTGTGTGAAATGACAATGCACTATGAATGTTGCACCTTCATCAGAAACACTACACACGAAGTCCCAGACTATTACCAGGTAATTCAAGATTATCAGGAGAAGGTAGCACAGTTGCAGGGCACAGCCAGGAGGATTGCTGCCGAAGGCTGGAATCCGCTCCGGGGGTTTGGAGCAATGGGAGAATGGTTTGGTTCCATCTTGAGATTCATCTCAAAGATTGGATCCATGATACTTATGATAGTGGTGATCTTTGATCATAGGGATACTGATATCTACACAAACACAGAAGATACCACTGATAATTCCACAGGGTATGTTCCCAGTGAAAGAAACCCCCCCTTTTTCAGTAGTTTCAGAATAGTGGAGTGTAATGGCTACAAGTGCCAGGAAAAGATCCTGACACTTGAGCCAAGGGGGGAATGAAGTGGAAATAGGCTGGAAGACGGCCGCCATTGTACACAGGCGGCCATCTTGTTCAGAATATTGGTTCACTTGTATATAACTAGACAGGTTTGTAGCTGAGACTAGAATGAGGTATACGTAGAAACTTAGGAATGCGTTTAGATTAGCAGAAAAGCAATTAAAGCTTTATGAAAGATCTCTGTCTGTTCCTGGCACGGAGGAGAAAAGCGACTCCAAGGTCGTTGGGGCCCGTGGAAAGACGAAGGAGTATAGAAGACCGGGCCCCAGGCCATCTGAATAAACATAGCCGATAGCACAAACAAATCACAGACTGTCAAAACTAACGAGAAGTGTATCAATTTATAGTTATATGTGGAATGTTCCTTGTGTTCGAATTAATGATGGGAGGTATTAACCCACGTGGGGTGGAATAGAGTGTCATAGGGAGGTGGGCTAATGGGGATGTACCTAATTATGTATTTTGGGCATAAAACCTCATGTCTCTGTGTAATCGGGGCTCACTCTAAGCGATTCAATCCTGTGTGAGCACTTGTGTGACGACACAATAAACTCTTGCCTTTCCTGAAGAGACTCGTGTTTGGACAATCCTTGCTTGTGTCTGGTCCGGCGCCGTTAATGAAGTGAACCTGTCTGACTCCGGCTACAATTACAGTGAATTTTGGTGATCCACAGAAGCAAAATTCATCAACAGTAGGCAAAATTGCTGCAAACTGTAGCGCTCACTCCCGGAGGAGCCGCTGAAATTGAACCTTGGGTCAGTCTCCCTGCACTAGGGAATAAATATACTCCAGCACCGTCGTGGATTTTATAAATTATATAGTTTACTAGAATAAATGGCATATAATGAATAACACGGTATACGTAGATATATTTACAGTACTTCGTAATGCGGGAAACGCGCAGCGGAAAAGAAATACAAGGCTTTGTAATTCGAGAAACGCGCAGTGGAAAAGAAGGAAAAATATATCTGTAACCCCCTTTGTGGTTGGGGAGTGAGTCCCTTACAGGTTATGTCCCAAGGATGTAGGTGTGTGTGTGTGATGGTACCCGGGTACAATATTCAACTGGCCAGTGAGTTATTTATGAGGTATCTTCAACTAGTCAAGTTGGGGCCCTGTGGGTTTTGAAACAAACAGCAGCGTGCTTTCTATTTTCACAATGGCCTGGAAGGCCTCTCACCCATCCGCCTGATACTTGGTGCTCTGCTCGACCCAGGACGTCTCGCCGCTCGATTTTGACTGGGATTTTATGGGTTACCGGATCCGCTGTCTTGCTTTTCTGTAGCTGCCGCAAGATGTCCAGCTCACCGCCTGCACTCCCTGTCCGATCGATCTGCGGTGCTCCTAACTCGGGGTCTTCCAGCTCACTCGATATCAGCGTGGGTATTCTGGTGAATCACTGGGTCTTCCTCTTGTAAGGCTAAATAACCCGGTCTTTATCTCTGTCAGGCCCCAGCTGCGCTCCGGCCTGGTCACGTTCACGTTCTGCCGCACTGTGTCTTGCTTCTCTCACTCCCTGGCGCGCTCTGCCAGCTCTCTCCACGAGGCTCAGGATGTCAGCGTCTGTGTCCCACCCACTTCCTGTGTCCGCCTGCAAAGCATGCCGGGAAATGTAGTCCCAATGTTCAGCGTCTCACAATGTGCTTGTCTCCCTCCGGTGGCCAAAAACAAGTACTACACGGCAGGGGATTTAAAACCAGCGCTACACTCTTCCCCCTCCTAGAACTCTTGGGTCTCTCCACGGAGGTACAACAGTTGCATTACATTTCAACACATATTAGGCAACATATACAGGCTCAGCAGCAAGCATACAATGGGTTAGATACACTTCCTCAAGTTGACTCATGCTTTGGACTACCTCAGCTAACATAGTAGACACTTCAGGCAACCTTCGCACTGTGGTGACGGCCTCTTCAGTGCTATGTCCTGGTGAGTCGTAGGTGAGTCTCTGGGGCGGTCGAACAGAGCGCTTTGGTTCTGGCTCAATCAGTTCCTCTTCAGATGGAAGTACTACAGGCGCGGGCTCAATTCTTCTCTCTACCACTGGAGCAGACATCTCTTCGGAGTATGATCCTTCCAGTGAAGGCATAGAACTGTAGTCATAAGATTCAGCTTCAGGAACTACAGGGATTTCAATAGTCTCGGGGACTTCCAACTGAAATTCAGGAGCTTCAGGCCTCAAATTACTTTCCCACCGTTCAGGAACCGAGATAACCTCTTCAGGTTCCGGTGAGCGCATCCAGTCCAAACAAAAACTCTCTTCCTCATTGTCCCTTTCGCTCTCTTCGACCACCCGGGTCTGCTGAGACCGAGTAACAGGAGGCAAACGTGGAGCAGGCGGATTCGGCAGAGGAAGTTCGTCCCCAACTGGTATCCTCACAGCCTCTCTCAAAGGTAACAAATGATTCCGGTGCCAGTTCTTAAGAGGCCCAGCCTTTCCATCCGGCCGGATTTGATACACCGGCAGACCCGGCAGTTGCTTGCAGACAATGTAGACTTGAGAACTCCATCTATCCGCCAACTTTTGCCTCGCAGCAGCACCCAAGTTCTTCAACAAAACCCTATCACCGGGTTGTAGATCCTGTATCCGAACTTTCAAGTCATAGTTCCTTTTGTTCCTTTGCTCCCTGAAGTCAAACGGGCCTGTTCAAACGCAGAGGCCAGATTCTTTCGAAGTCTATCCACGTAATTTCTATGGGAAGCTACCGACGTCTGGTCCAGAGATAACCCAAACGCCAAATCAACCGGCAGTCGAGCTTCTCTTCCGAACATAAGACGGTACGGTGAGTATCCAGTGGCGTCACTCTCTGTACTGTTATATGCATGCACCAGAGTAGCTATGTGACGACTCCAACTCTGCTTCTCTGTGTTTGACAACGTCCCCAGCATATTTAGCAGCGTGCGATTGAACCTTTCAGGCTGAGCATCACCTTGAGGGTGATATGGTGTAGTTCGGGTCTTTTGGATTCCCAACAGTTCCAGCAATTGCCCAACAAGTCGGCTTTCAAAGTCTCTACCCTGATCAGAGTGTATTCTCCTTGGTAGGCCGTAGTGAACAAAGAACTTCTCCATCAGAACCTTTGCCACTGTCGGAGCGCATTGGTCTTTCGTAGAAAAGGCTTGGGCGTAACGTGTGAAGTGATCAGTCACTATAAGAATATTTCCCTGCCCACTAGCATCCGGCTCTAAGCACAGGAAGTCAATGCACACCAAATCCATGGGTCCTTGGCTTTGCAGATGGCTCATTGGAGCGGTTCGGGTCGGTAGGGTCTTCCTTTGAATACACCTCAGACATGAATGGCAGTAACTTTCCACTTCAGCTCTCATGCAAGGCCAATAGAACCTGTCTCGCACCAGCTTAAAAGTCCTTTCTGCGCCCAAATGTCCATGCTCATCATGTAGCGATCGCAGCACACTCTCCCTATGTTTAGTGGTTGAGCTATTTTTGCGAATCCTCCTACAAATCTTCGATAATAGGAACAGAACCCCAAGAAAGATCTAAGTTCAGTGACGTTGCGGGGTCTAGGCCAAGAAGCTACGGCCTCCAACTTCCGAGGATCTGTCGAAACGCCTTCTGCTGAGACCACATGTCCCAGATACGTAACAGACGGTAAACAGAATTGACATTTCTCCAGAGACAGTTTCAATCCCTCTTCATGGAGCCTCTTCAAGACCTTCTCCAAACGTTGCTCATGTTCTTCCAGAGTCTTCCCAAACACAATTATGTCATCCAGGTACACTAATACTTCGATCAGATTCATGTCCCCGACTGTCTTCTCCATTAACCGCTGGAACGTGGCTGGAGCCCCCGTAAGGCCTTGAGGCATTCTGTTGAATTCGAAGAACCCCAGTGGACAGATGAACGCAGTCATTTCTTTGTCTTCAGGATGCATTGGTATCTGGTGATATCCACTTCGCAGGTCTAGCACACTAAACCATTTTGCTCCAGACAAACACTGTAAGGCATCTTCTATCCGAGGAGTAGCATATTGGTCTGGGATGGTTCTCCGATTCAGCGTGCGATAGTCTATGCATAGGCAGACAGAACCATTCTTCTTCCGGACCATTACTATTGGAGATGCATATGGGCTCCTGGACTCTTGGATCACCTTGGTTCTTTGCAGTTCATTCAGCTGTTCTCGTAGATCATCCAAGTCTCCCAGCGGAACTCATCTTGACCTTTCACGAAACGGCTTGCTTGTCTTCTTGTAATCGAATGCGGTGCTCAGTACTCTTAGCTAGGCCTATGTCGAACTCATCTTTCGAGAACAATTCTCTCCACTTTAGAACTTGAGATTGAAGATGTTTCTTCCATTCAGGTGAAATGGGAGCGTCCTTGGGGTAGAATCTTTCATCTGGAATCTCTTTATCCACTCCCCCCCCTAAAATCGGTAGGAGAGAGGGGCGTAGCGGACGCTACTTGCCCGATAGGCATTCGTGCTTTAAGGACTACTGGAGAATCAGACACATTGCACACGCTGACTGAAACTCTTCCTCGTGTTCTTTTCAAAGCTTTAGTGGAGATTATTTCAGGGATTACTTCTACTCCGGCTTCACTCCCATGATTAAAAATCGGTTTCCAGTACCACATAGGGACCTGGTTGCGATCCGTTCAACTTGACTGAAGCCCGGAAACTCGCTACTTCTCCCGCTTGCAGAACCTTCTCTGTTCCTTCCAATCTCCACAGGCTCCCCACTTCAGCAGGTGCCTTCTGTTCTTCGACCATTCTCTGATAGACTGGACGTAACATTGGGTGTACTCCTTTAGTAGAACCTTCTTCCAATACGATAGGTGTCAGGAGACGTCGCACCAAATCAGTATTCGTCCCCACTATCATGGAACTCCTGTTTGCCTCTGAAGGCCGAGGACACACAATGGCCAATGCATCACAACCTCCGGACTGTCCGATGACTTCGGATCCGATCTCCAACTTCACCTGTAGATACCCGTCATAAGGGAGTTTCTCCGTTCCGATACCCCAGATTTCCAGATCCTTCAATTTCTGTAGAGGAATGTGTTTCAAGTGTTTCTCGTAGAAGTCTCGATAGATCAATGTCACTTGAGCCCCTGAATCCAACAGGGCTTTAGTGTAGACTCCCTCCACTTGGATTGGCACAATCGGAGAAGGACCTATCAGCTGGTCAGGAAACTTGGTGGTGGCACCAGGACACTTAGACCCAATTTGTTGTACCCTGGCCTTCTTTTTGGCCCGTGTAGGTTTTGGGTGTGCATTGCTTCCCCATGATGTAGGTCCGGATGCTAAGGGAGTGACTCTTTCATTCCTGGCAGGCTCAGCAGTTGGCCAGACTTTGGGCCCTCTCGCCCTCTTAGCCCTGGCTTGATTTTTGGAGCGGGTTTCGACCTCCGGGCACCTAGGTTGCTCCTTCACTTGTGCCCTCTGCCGTTTCCCGCCGGTGAGGTGGATAACAGTCCTTCCAAGGCTTTCAAAAACTCCTCAACTCTATTTCCTTCAGGCTTTTGGCCTTTGCATTGTGCGCGGAAGTGGCCCATTTCTCCACAACTGAAACATCTCTTCTTAGAAAGCGGAGACGCAGTCGCCTGCTGTGATTCGGTTGAAAGACCCTGGCTAGACGCCACAGCAACTCCGGTTGTCTGCATGCCTGTAAGGAACTTCTGCATCTCTGTCTGTGTCTCTGTCACCTTCAACAATACTCGGCACAGTTCCGCGTGCGCCTGTTGCAATTCAGCTTGAGCTTCTTGTACTTTCTTAACAGTTTTGTGCAACTCACCATGTTCAGAGAGGTTTAATTCTTTGACAGCCCTCTCTGTGGATTTAAAAGCGATCAGATGCTCTTGTTCATCCACGTCGGATCCATATGTATCCAACGAGTCACTTTCAGGCTGCAAACATTCGTTATGTCGCACAGGTTGCGCGTAAGCTCTTTCTCCTCTCCTGAAGGATTTTTATTCCAGTAAACATAGTTATATAGGCTGAAAAAAGACATGCGTCCATCAGTAAAGCCTCCTCCTCTCTGACAGCTCGGATCAGTTCCAGGTACTTCAGTTCTTGATTACCTTCTCTGCTTCTCAGCTGCAGCATCACTGGATCTAGAGGTTGAGAGCCCCTCAGGATCTGTTTTATTCGGATCTTATCCACTTCAGCCGGTTCGGCCCCTTTCTTGAGGAGAATCTGGTGCAGAATCTTATCTAGGCGCCTCATATATTCGGTCATTCTCTCACCTTTCCGCTGGTGTGTTCATACTGATATACGAGCTCTTCAGCCTTTTCCGTTCGCCCAAAAACTTCCTCCAGAACATTTAAATAATCTAAAGCAGTGCAGTCTTTCTTACTCAATTTTAGGTTTCTTACAGCCTCTGACGCAGGTCCCTTTAAGCTTTCGGTGATCCTTTGCTTTTTCTGTGCTTCAGGGACGTCCCACTCATCCAGAGCCTGCATCGCCTGTTCCACCCATTCTTCGAAGGTTTCTTCTCCCGCCGGAGTTGGTACGTTTCCTGTAAAATTTCTCAACCATCGATAACCGAAGTTAGTGTGCGGAGGGCTTGTTCTCTGACACTTAGCCAGCAAATCTCCAATAGCCACTATAAATTCAGGCCCGATCATGGCCAACGGACTGGGCGCAGGAACACTCGCGGATTCGCCACGTGGCGCACTTGGCTGAATCAGTTGGACTTCCACCTCATCGGTCAGCTTCACGCTCGCCCCCTGAAAACACACTGGAACACCCTTTCTCCACTCAAAAAGAACATACGTGTGAGAGGTATCTGGGTTCTCTTCAATGTCCAGGATTAACCCCCAATGATCTGGCGTCAGCGCGGCCACGGCCTGGCGAATCTGATCTTCGGCCCAAGTGTCTGCAGGAATATCCATGACTATACACAATTCTAACTGACTACTGTGCTCCTCACACCACTTGGCAGCAGTGTCTGGATCCATATTTAACCCTTTAAATGCATTTTTTCCAGAGACTGGATCCCGGAAACGAGCCCCCACGTTTAGCGCTCACTCCCGGAGGAGCCGCTGAAATTGAACCTCGGGTCAGTCTCCCCGCACTAGGGAATAAATATACTCCAGCACCGTCGTGGATTTTATAAATTATATAGTTTACTAGAATAAATGGCATATAATGAATAACACGGTATACGTAGATATATTTACAGTACTTCGTAATGCGGGAAACGCGCAGCGGAAAAGAAATACAAGGCTTCGTAATTCGAGAAACGCGCAGCGGAAAAGAAAATACAAGGCTTCGTAATTCGAGAAACGCGCAGCGGAAAAGAAAATACAAGGCTTCGTAATTCGAGAAACGCGCAGCGGAAAAGAAGGAAAAATATATCTGTAACCCCCTTTGTGGTTGGGGAGTGAGTCCCTTACAGGTTATGTCCCAAGGATGTAGGTGTGTGTGTGTGATGGTACCCGGGTACAATATTCAACTGGCCAGTGAGTTATTTATGAGGTATCTTCGACTAGTCAAGTTGGGGCCCTGTGGGTTTTGAAACAAACAGCAGCGTGCTTTCTATTTTCACAATGGCCTGGAAGGCCTCTCACCCATCCGCCTGATACTTGGTGCTCTGCTCGACCCAGGACGTCTCGCCGCTCGATTTTGACTGGGATTTTATGGGTTACCGGATCCGCTGTCTTGCTTTTCTGTAGCTGCCGCAAGATGTCCAGCTCACCGCCTGCACTCCCTGTCCGATCGATCTGTGGTGCTCCTAACTCGGGGTCTTCCAGCTCACTCGATATCAGCGTGGGTATTCTGGTGAATCACTGGGTCTTCCTCTTGTAAGGCTAAATAACCCGGTCTTTATCTCTGTCAGGCCCCAGCTGCGCTCCGGCCTGGTCACGGTCACGTTCTGCCACACTGTGTCTTGCTTCTCTCACTCCCTGGCACGCTCTGCCAGCTCTGTCCACGAGGCTCAGGATGTCAGCGTCTGTGTCCCACCCACTTCCTGTGTCCGCCCGCAAAGCATGCCGGGAAATGTAGTCCCAATGTTCAGCGTCTCACAATGTGCTTGTCTCCCTCCGGTGGCCAAAAACAAGTACTACACGGCAGGGGATTTAAAACCAGCGCTACACAACATTATTTTTCTGTAGAAGGCGTAAACTACAGCTTTCTCCATTTAACAGACATTATTGTCAAGTCTCACAATTTACTCGTCATGTGACACACGGTTTTCCCAAAATCCTCCAGACCACTAAACTGTGGTGACAATTAGGACATTCCAGGTTTTTTGAGCCTGACACAAGGGACTCTGTGATCTCCTCCATGCTAGCACTCACATTAATGAGCGTTAGTGCTCCACACCGAACACCTCCGAATCACTAACGGGTTAAAAAACCCATTAGCGAATCGTTATCAGCACTTTTTAGATCTTGCTTACTGTACTTTGTGCTCCCTATACTTAACATGGGGAGCGCAAAGTGCAAGCAAAGAATTACTAGTGTTAGTAACTAGCGTTAGGACCGTGTGATCCTAACAAAAAAGTTAACACCAGCTCAGAGCTTGTGCTAACTGCTTCCACTGCTGCAGAACAATTAGCAGCAGCTGAAAACCCCCAAAAATCAAATACCTCTCATCCCACGGTGAGAACTGTGGCAGACTAGATTTGTATATCTATTGTGATATGTATATAAGTATCTACCTGTGTCTATGTATCTATATACCTGTACATACATATCTCCTCTACATAGGCATATTCATATCTGGGAAGTGCCCAGTTTCCACAGCTGCCCAGAGTAGGTGCTAGAAAGTAATTAGAATGGTTATCTGTTTTTCCCCTGGGAGGGATATAACGGGTGGCTGTGAAGTGGAATTTCTTTGATACAGGATCAGGTTGGAAATCACCCATATGGTGAAAGGGAAGGTCCTGTGTCCTCTATTCACACCTTGGAGTACTTGCTGAAGATGGCGCGGCACCAAACTGCAAGGGGCCATGCCTGTGGTGCAAAATTAGTATTGGTCCAACAAGAAAAACATGACTTTTAAATAGTAGCACAAAACGGTCAAAATGAGCTCAGCACAGGGGGTTGAAATGGCTCAGCAGCGAAAGGGTTAATCTCTAACTCCCAATTAAGCATTCTCTGCCCCCTCCGCTTGTTGTTGTCTGATATCTCACTTGTAAAGAAAATATAAATAATTCCCCTCTACAGTATGATATGGGGACTTTGTAGTGTGAACGTGAGCAATTTTTGAATATAGTACATCACACTATGAAATAGTGTAACTTCCCAAGTCTACACTTGCCCTCTCTGTTAAACTCAGGAGGCTGTCAATGGTCTCTGGCAGTAAAATTATACAGGGTGTCCATATTGTCTCTTTACAATTTCAAAAATTTATTACAAAGGCAATTGATGAGATATCGTCATCAGATTTGTTCTATGTACTCGGTGGTTATCAAGGGTTTTATCACATTGCATTTGTGTATTTCAGGTACCCTGTTGGTGAATGAGGTATAAATGAACCCCATTTAACATTTCCAGACCGGTGGATTCAGGATTGGAAGGGGCGGCCCAATTCCCTGGCCACCTCGTTCACCAGATATCACTCCCCTCGACTTCTTTCTATGGGGTTATGTTAAAGATATCACATTTCGAACAAAGGTCGGGACATTACTAATCTAAAGCAGAGGATCACCGATGCCATTGCCACCATTGAGGGTATGCTACAGCGAACATTGCAAGAAATAGAGTACCGTCTCGATGTGCTTCGTGCAACAAATGGTGCCCATATAGAGGTATATTAAATGAGGCAAAAAAAACACTTAAATATATACGTGTCATTTTGTAATAATTTTCACTTTTCTCTTTCTTATTCTTTACAATTTCAAAAATTTATTAGACTTTATGGACACCCTGTATATCCTTTTTTTCAGTGGACTCATTCTGTCTAGTCAGAACGGTACATAAACAAAAAACAACACAAACATTTAAATTTCTAGTTAAATTTCAATCCTATACAGCATGTAAAATTATTTTCCGACATTTTAATCGTCCAAACCTTTTGTAGTTCTATATTCTATGAGTTACTCTTCAAAAAAAAAACAGAAAATGCGGTAACAGGTTCCTATTTTGTAAGAAAATATGCAATTTTTAGCAAAACTGAATAAAACTCAGTTTTGGTACATTGCAGTTTTTGGACAATATGACTGTATAAAACACCAGGCTTACTCCCATCGTGGGAAATGAGATGTGAGTAATGGTAGCAGCACTGCTTGTTTTATATACTGTATGAAAATTTGACAATGTCACTGCCTTAGTAGTTTTTATTTTTTTTTGTTTACAATTTATATGATCATGTTTAGTACCTTTTGGAAAAGGTCAGAGTCTGGAGTTTCAGCTGACACCTCACTTGACCATGTGGGGTGTAAAAAATGGTGACACGGGTCCAAAGTACTCCCACCTATCCTTGCAGCAGTGTGGCAGCTTGTGTTTTAGATGAAAGTTGCTGCCCCTGTAGTAGGTCAATGATGTTATGCAA
Source organism: Leptobrachium leishanense (assembly GCA_009667805.1). Taxonomy (NCBI): domain Eukaryota; kingdom Metazoa; phylum Chordata; class Amphibia; order Anura; family Megophryidae; genus Leptobrachium; species Leptobrachium leishanense. The sequence continues at coordinate 81,088,412 of CM019070.1, read as the reverse complement.
AGATCAATTAGCAGAGTAATATAGATTTTATTGGAAAGTAGAGAAAGGAGTATTTGATACACAGGGAGACTAGAGCATTACCTGAAAATGAGAACACAAAACAACAAAGGGGAATGTATAAAAGCTATTGAATAATAATTTATTACTATAGAGCGGTACATGCAGTACAACGGCTTCCCTATATAGAGTAATATTATCATCACAGAAAAATCCTCTAATCATCTAGAAGTTCAAGGCTATGTTAGGAAGTTAACAGAGCCAGAAACCCAGAAATACGGTTTGTCCGGACACTTTTACTCTTCCGTTGCACCTTTTTTAAGGACTTGGATAACGTTGGCATTGAATCTAACATTTTTGGATCCTTGGAAGACGCGTGGTGCTACACTTCCTTTTGCGGCTTATTTTTGAATCTACAAAGTTATTCAGCACCTTTGACGCTACTCTCCCTTATAAACAACTTTAGTGAAATAAGTATTTCTTAGATTTTTGTGAGTTCATGCATGGAGTCCTCTGAAATTCTTTTCTTAACAGTTAGGCCCATTGGCATTGCATTTCCTCTCACATGAGAACGCAACTCTGATTTTGGAGCTTCTCTCACCATGAGGGGACTCCCATTGTAGCTATAACAACCCACATAGAATTTTGGCCAATGTCTGAGTGGATAAATTAGCCAGCGGCCATTGGACTACTCCTGCCATCATTAGCGGTGTCTTGCTTGGAAATTGCAGTGCTTGTGTCATGTCACATTAAACTGATAATTACATGCTTCACTGTAGCAGGGCATGACCTGGACCCTGCGTTTTTCAGATCTTTGTGGCAAGCAAACGTAAGACCTATGCAAGCTGTGCGATCCTATGGGGATTGATTTGTTTGTCCTGGTGGTCAGACTCAACATTGATCTGAGAGAAGGGGTCATCACTGATTGTCTTTTGACGGGTGAGCTGACATTGTGGCATTCACAAACTGTAACCACCAACGTAGCTCTGTATGCCGGTTATTGTTTCTAAACAACTATCCAAATTTATAAATAAAGCTTACAAAATATAAATATTGACTTGGCAATAATGAAGTGTGTGTAATATATATATATAAAAGGTATTATTTATTATCTAATCGCAAACCATACACTGTAGTGCAACGTAATTCTTTTTTGAACAGGCAGTGGTGAAACCTCGCAGTAAATTATACAATAGTGATATATAATCAAATGTGGAATATGTATTTAACACACCGCAAAAGTACCAATACCATGCTTGGCATAGTGACACTGACTAAATGCACGAGAAGAAAATCAGAAAAAAAACATACTGTAAAGTAAAGCATACAAACAATTCGTAGAATGCTTTTGTGATACTGCACTTACATGGTCCAGCGCCAAGTATAGTATTAGTGGCTCTCTAATTATCGCCTGCCGTCAATTATACAGTGTGAGTATCAAACAAAAGAGCCAGTCACTCCAAAGAGCAGTAAAATGTGAGATGATTTATTGCAGTAAAGTGCAACGTTCAGCACAGTGTATGTTCATATAGTGTAGTTTGAACACATTCAACACAAGTTTGCCGCTTTCAAGGGGGGGGGGGTGTCTTCCATTGTGTCTCCAGGATTGGGATTCCATAGTAGAAATTCTGTAAGGCAAGGGATGGTTCTGAGAATCAGGACCATGCTGCCAAAACCTAGACATGTGGGAGGGTCTGTGTACAACTTTACATGCCAAGTTTGAATTCCGTTAAACAGTCACACACACACACTCTGCATGAGGAAATGGCACTTACCGTTGGGGCCTATATAGGTTTAGATCTTTATGTCATTGAAAGGCTTTATCCAATTAGGTACAATAAGCAGGTTAGACTATACTTAAATGTACATTTTAAAGCAGGTTTATCTGAACAGACAAATGAAATACTGGCAAGTCAGCCAAATATTGGAAGCCTGGCAACACAGGGATTCATATTTTGCAAACAAATTTCATTTACGGTTTCCTTACTTAATGTTACAACCAGAGCTACATTTAAATATTGTGCTCTTTGTTATGTATGATACAAACCATGATAAAACTTAAAGGAATAGTCTAATCAACCAACCCCGCTCCCCTTTAGTTGCTTAAACAATTGGGCAGATGCTGTCACAGCATCTGCCCTATTCCTTTTTTCTAACTTTTTGGTTTAGGAGACAATACCTTTTCTCCCTTGGCATGTACTTCTTGTCCCGTCAGCTCAGGGCATCCGAATGTGAAAGAACCTGCAGCTGTGCTATACAATGTGCATAGCTACATGCATTTCAGTGATTCCATTCTAATGAAGCTACAGTGAATTCACTATTCATCGTAGAGTCACTATAGAGCAGCAAAGATGGTGTCACCGAAGCCCCACAAAAAAGTTTGAGAAAGTTGCTGAAGAGCACCATATACCACTGTACTCCGCCAAAGTGGCATCTGCGAAATCGCCGAACTGCAAAAAAATTCTCCTAATAGGTGCTTAAACAAATAAATATTTATTAAAATGTCTAAATAAGGTTCCTTTAAAAAATAATGAAAAGGTCCGTAGAGAGAGAAAAAAACTTTTTAAAAAATGGGAAACAAAAAGTTTGTCAACATACAAAAATACTATAGGTGCTCAAAAAATAAAAAGACTTTGCTGAAAACAAGTTTTAATAAATTATATTTTTTACATTAAAACCTATGGGACTCGACTCTTTAAAACTCGTCACTGAATCACTAAAAATCAGGGCATTTCACGGACACGTCGGCGTTCTGTGATTAGATTAACCATTACTTCTCTATGGGATAATTCTGCTGGCGCCGAAGATCTCTGAACTACAGCAAACTGCACCATATTTCATCAGTACTTGGGAGAATTCATCGCTTTGAATAGACAAACTGCTCCAAAATTGCACCGAATGGTGGCAAGTTCAGTGCTTTGCGAATAACCCCTTTGGTATATAGCATCCGCCCTGAAACTTCTCCCTTCGTCTTCAAGCCGTGTTTCCCAGCCTCAAGCTGTATTTCACCAATTTCAGCCCTGCCTTCAGCATCCAGACTCTTCAACCTTGCCCAGTCTCCGGATACCCCAGCCATGCCCTCACCTGCTCCTAGACATCCCTTTTCCTGTCCTGCCTCCCTTTCCACATACATTCACCCCCCCCCCCCGATACACCAAGCGTTACAGGCAGCCAGGAAATTGAAAATCCTGGATGCTGGTGAAGTGTGTGTGTCAGGATGGGTGGCATGTCACTTTAAATTCAATGATGTTGAAACAATAATTGTTAAATGCTTCTTTTAGGCCCGTGTCACAGGAACGCAGTGATCACGTCCGTGTTGCCGCACATTTTAACGTCCATTGTAGCGTAAAATTATAATCAAGAGACCCACACACGAAGTACATCCGCACAACGCACGTGGCACCTGACGCAATTTAGGCAAGAACGTCAAACCGCTAGGACGGACGCACAGAGTGTGCCACATCCGTGTAGCTTTGTGTGTGAGTGATGGAACGTAGTCAGACGGACTGCATTTTTGACGGACAAAATGTTTTTTCATATCATGTATCAATTTTTTGCATTTTACATATTAATTCTATTTCCCATCTACATCAGTCAAAAAAAAGTCAGTAAAAAAAACGGACCGTGTGGTGTGTACAGTATCATCAGTCAGAAAGTACGTCAGTTGTGCACAGACGCAGTGTGCCGAGAATGCGTTTGTCTGACATTAGCCTTAGAGTGCTTTTTTAATAACATCTCTCAGTGGGTTTGAGCAACTGTACCACTGTAGTCACTAAAGAGAACTGAAAGAATTGAACGATACAACAGGTTTCCAATTGTTTTCCTAATCAGTTGTAAAGGTGTTTGCCTATTATTTTGTAATGGAAATTTACAAGTTAACCCTTGACCTACGGCAAAAAAAATAGTCAGTTTGTACTGAAGTAGAGGTTCCCTGAAAGAACTGTTCTATTTGATTTAGTAATCAAGAGGACAACAACCTACTCAAAGGATATGATCTTGTAAAGCCTGACACGAAAGCAACATTTTAGGTATGGTCAATTCATCTTAAGACACTCGCCTTCTGATTTCTAGTCAATACTTATAACATTAAAGAGATAAGTAACTGTTTAAGTGTCTACAATTTGGGTTCTGTTGCCACACAGCAGTATCTCTTTAATCAGTCTAGAATCTAGGCAATAATAGGAGCAATGGAAATGCAGACAGGTTTGCTTAACCCCTTCACTACCATGATCAAGTATCTTCAAAGGCACCTGCAGGTGCCCCAAGATCACACAAACTCTATCTGGGCTTATTCTGGAGCAAAGAAAAAGAATTTCTTTCATTGCAAACAAAACTTGTTTTCAAATGGGATCTGGAACTTGCCACTAAAAGCTTCAACAGACATGAGAGCAGACGTTTTTGAAATTATTTGAAATCGTGCAGGTTAGTTTTCCCTTGAAAGACACATGGAGCCGGAGCTGTAATGTACAAGTAGCAGCACCTTTTGGTCAGCAGAGGAAGGCCTCTGTCTAATAGTGGCCTACTTATTTCTGTATGTTCTTACTCCATGGTTAATGAAAAGTAATTAACCATAAAAGCAGCACTGGTTTCTGCCAGTAGTTTTACAGAAAACCACTTGGTAGTGAAAGGGGTAAAAGCCTATGATAGGTTCAGAACAAACTGTGGTTACTAAAAATTATGGGTTGCTGTCCAATGAGCAACATGTGAGCTCGGGGGTTAGGGGAATAAAATCTGTAACGTCACCATACGGTATTTATAGAGCAAACAGCTAGATGTAAGAGCAAAAAATTTAACTAAATATCAATTCAGTGACATTAAGGCCGGCTGCACACTAGACGTTTTTTGTAACGCACTAACGCGCGTTAAAAAAAAAATCATCGTACTCGACACTCGTCTACCCCCCCTTGCGTTATCTTCCATAGGAGGATAGCGGAGCACCCGTCGACGCGAATCCTAGCGTATCGCCATTCTAGAACGCTAGGATTCACGTCGACGGGTGCTCCGCTATCCTCCTATGGAAGATAACGCAAGGGGGCGTGGACGAGCGTCGGGTACGATGTTTTTTTTTTTTAACGCGCGTTAGTGCGTTACAAAAAACGTCTACTCTAGTCTAGTGTGCACCCGGCCTAAGGGACACCCTACTCACTGTGACCATTTCATCTTATTTAGGTAGACAAAGTAAGATGAGCAGGATGGATCAGCTCTGATCTGTGTGATGCAGAGGGGAACCTTCGCCCACACATCTGTCTCTTGGCAGGTTGAATTTGAATATCCCGCCTGCCAGGGATCAACACGGAACCGATTATGTCAGCTTGCGTAGTGCGACCTGACGTCTGATCTTCTATGCATCTCCTAATTTGGCCAGACGAATTTGGAGTACCCAAATCTGGACTTGGCCGAATCGACTTTGTAATAAAAGGACTTAATCTTACAGGGTTATTCAAAGCGAGCTGATCTGGCCCCGAAATGTAACCGGACACTGAAATTCAGCGCACGGCTACATTTCCTGACAATTCGGCTATTCAGAGAGCAGGCAGTTCGCCGAAATTGCCTGCACGTACGGTGCCTGTTCGAGGGCAGTGAACTCCCCCATAGAGAAGCAATGCTTCGTCTATTCATAGAACACAAAAGAGCAGTTGAAAGTTGCCGAAATGCCCTGCTGTTCGGTGGTCTCATTCAGCAGGTTTATTCAGGAGAATCCCATAGGCTTCAATGTTAAAAATATTACAGTTTCAATTCAATATCTAATAAACCGTTTATTATTTCATTCTGCAGTAAAAAGTCTCTTTATAGATTTTTTTAGGATCTTTAACAGGGCCGGACTGGGAATAAAAAGCAGCCCTGGAATTTTTTTTTTATACCAGCCCCATATTGTGAGAAGTGCAAACGAAAAGGATACTAACAGGGTAATTCAAAGAGATTCGAAAATTCACCTCACGTTCGGTCACTTTTCGTTCTCTTCAATTCGGTTTGTTTTGCCGATCCCATTTCGGTGACCCTGCGGTGTATTCAGCAAGTACCACAGGGTCCCCGAATTGCAGGGAAAGGCTGCCGCAAACCCGACGAAAACTAACCGCAAAACCCGGCGAATGCACGCCGAAAACCTGCAGAAAAACATCTGGATTAACCCACCGAAAATCACGGAAAAACCCAAGCAGGAGCCGATCACACGCAGCGTAGCCGCCGGAAAAAGCCGACACCGCAGACGAAGGCAGTGAATATTAGAAAAACGGTTTGCTTGAATGATTGAAAAGTGAAACGCTGTTTGCAGAAAAACTAAGTGAAAAGGTCTAAAATTTACATTTAAAATCCAATGAATGATAAGAAGGGCTGTTACAGAAAAAATAAGTAAATTTAAAAAAAATAAAAAAAAATAATAATAATCCAAAAAAATAATAATCAATAAAGAGACTCTTTCCTGCTGAATTTTATAATGAACGGTTTATTAGATATTGAATTAAAACGGGAATATTTTTAACATTGAAGCCTATAAGATTTGCCTGAATAAATCCGCTGCATGAAACCATCGAATGGCAGGACATTCCGGGAACCTTTCACTGCTGGTTTGTGTTCTCTGAATAGAGGAAGCATTGCTTCTCTATGGGGATTCACTGCCCTCGAACAGGCACCGTATGTGCAGGCAATTCGCCAGGATTTGGTGAATTGCCTGCTCTCTGGATAGCCGAATGGCCAAGAAAGGGAACCGAACGCTGATTTTCAGCGTTCGGTTATCTTTCTCAAGCAATTCGGATCTCTTTGAATAACCCTGTAACAGCAAGATATGAAATCACAATCTATCACAGCAGCCCATGGTCTCATGTATTTGGTTGGGAACAACAGCGTTGTGTTCCCGTTAGACTCTCAGAGATTATATATACCAGAGTAAAGTAGTACGTAGTGATACCTTTTTTTAAATTGGACTAACGCTACAATTAACCACTTCAATGCTAAGGACGCGCTCAACGCGTCCTCAGCATTGCCGCTGGTATGCGGAGGACGCGCTGAGCGCGTCCTCGCATTGGGGTCAGCGTTCGGCGGGTTCCGGCCGATCGCTGGCCCCTCCGGTGCGGGCTGACATCCTGGATGTCAGCCGGCATCCGGAGCAGTGGCCGCCATTATTATGTGTCATCGCGCCCCCGCGATGACACATAATTCAGGCGCCCCCCGCATGTGCGGAGGAGGCGCCTGAAAGGGAGGGGGGGAGGTCCTTCGGACCTCTCTCCCTCCCGATCGGCGGCTCACAGGGGCTTAACCCAGGCATCATTTGGAAGGGCACAGCCTGCCCTTCCAAATGATGCCTGGCATTACCCCTGGGGAGCTGGATCGCAAATCGGCGCTGAAAAGCGCCGATTTGCGATCCTTCCCGGGAGCTGGCCGACATCTTGGATGTCGGCCAAGCTTCCGGGAACTCCCCCAGAGGACTGGCGTCATCGTGCGTAGCACGATGACGCCAGTCCTAGCATTAACCCCTAACTGCCACGAACTGTGGAGATAGGGAGTTCATTGGAACTCCCTATCTCCCGATCCGTGGCAGTTAGGGGTTAAATTTTGATATCGTTGGATCGGCCAGAGCATGGCCGTTCCAACGATACCAACATGAAAGTAAAAAAATTGTAAAAAAAAAAAAAAAAAGAAAAATAAAAAAAAATTTAAAAAAAATAAATAAAAAATAAACACTTTTTTTTTTTTTTTTTTGTTTTGTTAATGCAGCAATATTGTTCCCATTTCAATTATAATGTGAACAATGATGCTGCATTAACGATTTTTGTATGCGGTGCGTTTGTTAAAAATGGTGTCATTTTCCCCAAAAAAAAATGTAACGAGACCCCATCTCTAATTTTTTTAACAAGCGCACCCCATACAAAATATAACCGCAATTGCTCACATGTTAAAATGTGGAAAAAACACTTTACACGCTGTAAATTATTGAAAATACATATTTTATTGCATTTTTGTTATAATATACAAACATGACATAACGTATACATATATAAATGACATATTATGAATCTACCGAGTCTGACGGAAAGAACGATATATAATATGTCGATGTCATATACTAAAATAAGCCTTCAAAACACGTTTAAACATGATGCGCAAAACAGGTAAAAAATGACCTCAGCACAGGGGCGGGAAAAGCCTCAGCAGCGAAAGGGTTAACAGATAAGAGAGGAATCCTCTCGAAAGCTTGTCTTTTAAATGTTACATTAGTCCAGTAAAAAAGGTATCACTACGCACTGCTATACTCTTAATTTTGGCATCTGGACTAACACGTCTTATCAAAATCTAGAGATCTCCAAATAATTGTTTTAAAAAGAAACATTACATTAAAAAAATAAATCATTATGGTCATTTCAGCTCCCACTGAGCTCCATACATGTATACCCAGACAAAATCAGCCCCCCCCCAGATACATGTTATACCTAGACAAAAATCAGACCCCAGATACAGGGCCATCTTTAATTTTGACTGGGCCTGGGGAACCTTTTCTTGGGCCCCCCATGCACATTTTCTCTCCACCCCAAAACTGCACTTTGTTTACATTTACATGGTTACTTTTGGCATCATTTGGAAGCTCTGATCACAGCCCACGGCAGACGTATTATTTTTGTATTTCTTTTTTTTTTTTTTTGATTACTCACACACACACAAAACTGCAAACACACACAGGTTGCGCACACACAGGTTGCGCACACACAACTGCAAACACAGGTTGCGCACACACACAACTGCAAACACAGGTTGCGCACACACACAACTGCAAACACAGGTTGCGCACACACACAAACTGCAAACACAGGTTGCGCACACACACAACTGCAAACACAGGTTGCGCACACACAACTGCAAACACAGGTTGCGCACACACAACTGCAAACACAGGTTGCGCACACACAACTGCAAACACAGGTTGCGCACACACAAAACTGCAAACACAGGTTGCGCCACCACAAAACTGCAAACACAGGTTGCGCACACACAAAACTGCAAACACAGGTTGCGCACACACAAAACTGCAAACACAGGTTGCGCACACACAAAACTGCAAACACAGGTTGCGCACACACAAAACTGCAAACACAGGTTGCGCACACACAAAACTGCAAACACAGGTTGCGCACACACAAAACTGCAAACACAGGTTGCGCACACACAAAACTGCAAACACAGGTTGCGCACACACAAAACTGCAAACACAGGTTGCGCACACACAAAACTGCAAACACAGGTTGCGCACACACACAAAACTGCAAACACAGGTTGCGCACACCACACAACTGCAACACAGGTTGCGCACACACACAACTGCAAACACAGGTTGCGCACACACACAACTGCAAACACAGGTTGCGCACACACAACTGCAAACACAGGTTGCGCACACACAGGTTGCGCACACACAAAACTGCAAACACAGGTTGCACGCACACAAAACTGCAAACACAGGTTGCGCACACACAAACTGCAAACACAGGTTGCGCACACACAACTGCAAACACAGGTTGCGCACACACACAAACTGCAAACACAGGTTGCGCACACACAACTGCAAACACAGGTTGCGCACACACAACTGCAAACACAGGTTGCGCACACACAGGTTGCGCACACACAAACTGCAAACACAGGTTGCGCACACACACAAAACTGCAAACACAGGTTGCGCACACACAAAACTGCAAACACAGGTTGCGCACACACAACTGCAAACACAGGTTGCGCACACACAAAACTGCAAACACAGGTTGCGCACACACAAAACTGCAAACACAGGTTGCGCACACACAAAACTGCAAACACAGGTTGCGCACACACAAAACTGCAAACACAGGTTGCGCACACACAAAACTGCAAACACAGGTTGCGCACACACAAAACTGCAAACACAGGTTGCGCACACACAAAACTGCAAACACAGGTTGCGCACACACAACTGCAAACACAGGTTGCGCACACACACAACTGCAAACACAGGTTGCGCACACACAAAACTGCAAACACAGGTTGCGCACACACACACAACTGCAAACACAGGTTGCGCACACACACAACTGCAAACACAGGTTGCGCACACACAACTGCAAACACAGGTTGCGCACACACACAACTGCAAACACAGGTTGCGCACACACACAACTGCAAACACAGGTTGCGCACACACAACACTGCAAACACAGGTTGCGCACACACAACACTGCAAACACAGGTTGCGCACACAAAACTGCAAACACAGGTTGCGCACACACAAAACTGCAAACACAGGTTGCGCACACACAAAACTGCAAACACAGGTTGCGCACACACAAAACTGCAAACACAGGTTGCGCACACACAAAACTGCAAACACAGGTTGCGCACACACAAACTGCAAACACAGGTTGCGCACACACACAAAACTGCAAACACAGGTTGCGCACCACAAAACTGCAAACACAGGTTGCGCACACACAACTGCAAACACAGGTTGCGCACACACAACTGCAAACACAGGTTGCGCACACACAAAACTGCAAACACAGGTTGCGCACACACAACTGCAAACACAGGTTGCGCACACACAACTGCAAACACAGGTTGCGCACACACAGGTTGCGCACACACAAAACTGCAAACACAGGTTGCGCACACACAAAACTGCAAACACAGGTTGCGCACACACAAAACTGCAAACACAGGTTGCGCACACACAAAACTGCAAACACAGGTTGCGCACACACAAAACTGCAAACACAGGTTGCGCACACACAACTGCAAACACAGGTTGCGCACACACAACTGCAAACACAGGTTGCGCACACACAAAACTGCAAACACAGGTTGCGCACACACAAAACTGCAAACACAGGTTGCGCACACACAAAACTGCAAACACAGATTGCGCACACACAAAACTGCAAACACAGGTTGCGCACACACAAGTTGCAAACACTCACAAAAACAGGTTGTAAACACACACAGGCTGCAAACACATGGAAAAATTTTTCCTCTGCTTAGAGGGGAGGGGGGCAGCTGTGTATTAAGTGGAGGCTAAAGGGTTTCCCTTTCCCCACTGAGATTGTAAGGGGGTATAAAAGTATTCAGCACCCCAAATAGAGGTATGGGAGATGCTATGCCTTGGGGGCTTCGCGTGGGCAGGGCATAACGGTGCAGGTCAGTTTTTTTTCTCGCTCCCTCTCAAGTGTAAACTGTCCCTGCCTGCAAAATCTACCAGACCCAGCTGCAGCAAATTGAAAGAGGTGCCCGAGGGCAGCCTCCAGGAGCACATACATACGTACATACATGGGTGAGTGTGGCATCCTCTCTCCTGGCGCTGGGTCTGTCTGTGACAGGTGGAAGGAGAGCTCAATGCTGGGCCCAGGCTCACTGCATGAGCTGTCGGGCTCCAGGCCCCCTGTGAGTCACTGACACTTGGGGGCGGAGCCACAGTCGTCTTCCTGCTCACTGACCTGAGTGAAGTGGCTGCACATGTTGTGTCCTGCTGTGAGGGAGAATCAGCCCCAGATGGGTGCTGGTGGCCGTCGGCCAGGCCTAGGCAGGCCACAGTTCCTCCTCTGCATCCTGCTGCAGCATTTAAAAAAAACACCCACTGCTAGAAATCAGACCCGGTGGCCCAATTATGAAGCAGCCTGCCGGGATTTATCCCGGTATCCCAGTCCGGCCCTGATCTTTAAGGCTAGGGTCAAACGAAAGCATTTTTACACGCGAACGTAAAGAAGTGCGTCCGAACGCATTGACGTATTTTTTCATGGAATACGCGAAAACGGTCATACGATGCGCATTTTTGTGCGTGATTTTTTACAGATCCAAACCAGGAAACTTTGGGTGTCTGGACGTTATGTTGGCCGGACACGAGCAGGGTCTGACGTCTCCAAATCACACACACACACCGCTATGCCGCTGCAGCGCACTCTGTACGTCCGTACTAGCGGTTCTGCGTTCTCGAAAAAATGCGTTCATTTTCCACTTGCGTTGCGCGGCCGGACTTTCGTGCGACTGTACTTCGTATATTGGCTGTCATTGCCCGTCATTTGCTGCTAGTGCGGCCGTGATTAAGTGCGCCTAAACGCACGTTAAAAGTGCGCTGGTCTGACCCCAGCCTTAGGCAAACCTTTTTTTCCGTTTTCTTTTAATCGTTTTTTCTTTTTTCTGTAACAGACCTTTTTATTATATTTCATAGTATCTTATATGTAAATTCCAGACATTTTCGTTGAGTATTTTTTTTTCCCAAACAGCGTTTAAATTTTCAAACTTCAAACAAGCGTACGGTGTTTTTTTTCTCTTCACCTCGTTCATCTGCGTGTCGGTTTTTCCCGGCAGCTGCTCTGCGCTGTGATCGGCGGCTAGTCGGATTTCTCCGTGTTCGGCGTGGTTAATCCAGCTGTTTCTGCGGGTTTCGGTGAGTGTTCGGTGTGTTTGCGGCGAGTTTTCCCTGCACTACAGGGGGCCCTGCGGTGCTTGCTGAATACACCGCAGGGTCAGCAAACTAGGATCACCGAATTGCCCTTAAGTGCAGGGAACGAAAAGTCACCGGACGTGCAGTGACTTTTCGATTCTCTTTGACTAACCCTGTGTGTTTCATTTTTTTCCTGGTTATTTCTGATTATCCGTGAATGTCAAAAATAAATAACTCTAGACAATCACACGTTTCATTTTTTTTATCAGATATATTTGGTGTAGTAACCAATTTCTTTCCTAAACAACTGTTTATAGGCCCGAAAACTTTCAGTGTATAATATAAAAAAAGATTTTACAACTTTTCATCAGCGTAGTGTATATTTCAAATTTTTTTCTTTACACAATATCAGGTCACATCAATCACTAAGAGAAGTGCATCATTTCTAATCCGAATCCTCCTCTACATCATTATCCTCCTCGGCTTCCATTTCCTTGTCACTGTCTTCCACCTGCAAAGAAGATTGGTTGGAATAATGTAAATTTTTTAGAGAACGTCTTATGAAATGGTATGATTTATGTTAAGGGAGATGTTACATTTTGTTTATTAGTATTGACACTATTTTCTCCCCACTTCCTGTTTGTAAAAGACAAAAAAACAACAACCAAAAACACTTCATTATGACAAACAGTTAGACATCGGTTAAAATATTAAGGCAGACAAAACCAGACTGGTTGTAGAGCAAAAATGGAATGCAAATATATTTAACTGCCATTTGGTATTCCATTTTTGTACACGTGCATGGTTTTTGTGAAACTCAAAACACCAAACATCAGGATTCCACAAACTATTAGCTAAGGTGCATTAAAGGGCATGTCTTCCAACATTACATGTAACATTTTTACAGGGGAAAAAACACACAAATAATGACCTCTTTATTTTTATGTGAGCATCTGTGTGACCTCTCTATCTCAGGCAGAGCCAAGAGGCTCCTTCACCCTTATTCAATTGGTGGAGGATCCAAAGGAAAACAAAAATAACAAAACGGTTCCAACAAGAATCTGAAGGACATGAACAACTGACCATGCTGTGTATTGCCCCTGTGTGTGAATGGTAGCCAACAGAAGTCAGGTTTTGAAGCTAGGGTTGTGATTTTTCTCATGCAGAGGAGGCTGCCTTGGTATTTCAGCTCTGGTCACCCTTTCTGGATGATACTAGCCTGCTTGGCATATGGTATAACCTCCTCTGTAATGGTGCTGTCGAGCAACTGAGACCTGAGTCGGGACTCACTTATGCTGTTACCTGTTCTCCGGACCCACAGAAACCATGTGATGTTGTCCGTTCTCCGGGTCCTCACACATTTTGCTCACAAGTTTTGAAGCTATCCAAAAAACGGTGTGTCACTGAATATATTCATTGAGGAATGCTTCGCAACATCCAAAGATGCTTATGGGACACGTTACAATGGTCCGCCTATACACTAGTATGAGGAATAATTTTGAAGTTAACTAAATGAATCTTGGATCTGGCCTCTATATGTAACAGCAGCTAGGAAATGGCGCACTATGTACTTTAAAAGGAAATACCAGACAAAACAATTGCTAATGTAACACTAGATTAACTCATTCCTAGTACCTCTTCAGCATTCTCTTCCGTCTGCATCTGTGATTCTTGTTCGTCTTCATTTCTGCTGTCCTCTGACACCTGTGAGAGGATCTCTTCCCCCTTAAGAGAGTCAATGCAACATTGTGAATCAGTTTTTTTTTACCCCTCCCATTCTGGTGTTTTTTTCCCTACATGAAAAGAAGTTGGTCATAATTTAGTTTTGTTTTTTTTTCAAATAAGGGATGTGAAATTGATAAAAAAAGTTTTGATAATGACTTCTTTCCTATAAAATTGTGGTATAAAGATTGGGGGGGGGGGAGAGAGTAATGCACCTAGCTTTGCAAATATTCTCATGTCTTACTGGGCAGATTCTTTATGGTCAGACAGTTCTGTTGTGGTGCAGACAAGGCTCTCTCTTTCCAGAGAGTTTACGAAATTACTTAACTTTATGACATTACCACAGTTCCCAAAAAAGTTTAATTCTCATTTCTTCTACAATAACAGATTTATTCACTACAGGTGAAACTCAGGAAAATTGGCAGGAGAAGAGAACAATCTAGACCAAATAACCCATTTGGAAAGTGAGATAAATGGGAGAATTTTTCTGGTCTGGATATTTTGACCTAGAATTTTCACTTCTGCCAATTCTCCTGATTTTCACCTTTTAGTGAATAGACCTGTGATTTGCTATTTGTTGCGCATCTGTATTTTTGACTTTGCTATAAAACCAGACATTTCTTGCCATAAATAATTTTTCCTGACTTTTCCTTAGAAGTCTCATATCCGTCCTGTTAAATTATATTTTCCAGCATTACTTGGTGTTTCTCTTGCAAACTTGGAGGGATGGGGGATACATGGAGTTCCACTTATTAAAACCACCTGAATCGTATCTGGTAATACCAGAGCTCTCCCTAAATCCTGCCTTCTACCTGGCTGTTTTAAGACATCAGTAAAGTATTAAACTTTTTGTCATAGGATGGGGGCTGTTCCTTGTAGCCTCTTCATGGAAATAACCGATGACATGAGATCTCACAAAAAGTTTAGTTCACCGAAGCAGAACATAATCTTGTATTAAAAAGATATGCAATTTGCCTTTTGTATGACAGCATAACAATCCAGTGTGAGTGTAAAAATATACATGTATATAAACACCAGGAAAGTGAATCAAATGGGTCTATCACTAACCAATTTTTTTAAAAGGCAAAAATCATAGAACCGATGGTCTTGTATGCTTCATTGAACAATTAAGGATTTGAGCTTTGCCATAGATTAAAAAGAATGTTTGGCTCAAAATCTGACCATGCCACACAGCTACATCAGTGAATACACCCTGAATAGGATAGCTGGAACGGTATCTTTCAGCATTTATTGTTACAGCAGCAGTGCATTACATTATTTAGTTTACTTATGCTGGCCATACAGAATCCACATCTATTGCTCACCTGCAGATCTCGGTTTTTGAGATTTCCCAACCAGAAAGCTTCCTGACAATTGTTAAGAACCAGCATAGCTTTCACTCGATACACAAACAGCTCTAATGTTTTCTTCAGTTGTGGCACATGGTTAGTGAGTCCAGTATCCTGGTGTATCTGCGAGAATCAATTACTTTTGTTACAAATATATCAAACACTTCAGCATTTTATGTTCATTAAGCATAAGTTGCTGTTTTGATGTAAAGCTTTTTTTTATCATTATCTGAATAAATATTTTCATTGATATTAATCCACGTTAGAGTACAGATTTCAATTCAGATGGTAATATTTAATAGGGGTAAAAAGGGGGGGGGGTCTCCTAGTGGCGCAAAATGAAAAAACGTAAGAGAAACCAGTGGGTACAATGTAGAGCACAATGCAGGTTTGTACAAATATTGTACTGCAAGACAGTAATGTTACAAAGTATCCTAGGCATATAACAATTAAGGGCAAAAATTGAAACAGTAATGTACATATAATACAGTCTCTAGATCATAAAGTGCATACGGCGTCAATGTGCATGTGCAAAGTGCTTTCAGTCATAGGTGCTAAATAGTGTATAAAGCGAAAAAAATCCTAATGGCATATAATACTGGACCATATGCCAGTTAGGAACAATAAGCGGTGCGGTTACTACAGTAAAGATTAGTGCGTAACAGTATGTGGTCGCTTATGGAATAAATCTAAAAGCAAATCGAGTTAATGCCTATGTATGAAATTCATACAGCTGGTTAAATGTCACCCAGAGTTACAATTTGCAATGGAGGAACGAAGTCCAATTAAAATTGTCCTATAGGTGAAAAATTGTTTTGTTTCTCATCCATACACATCATAACTGCCAAGGACTGTTCTTTTGCACCGTTTGCATGTGCAATATATTTCCCCATAGGAACTATTTTTCACCTATAGGACAATTTTAATTAGTTTCACTTTTAATGGCATTAAAGTTTATTGTTTTATTTTTACTGAGTGCAGCCAATTTTGTTCATGTATATATATATATTAACCAGATAAGGAGCACTCACGGACTTAGAAAAAATAAAATGTTTGCTTTATTAGGAAGTCATTAAAAAAAATCGACGTTTCGGCTCAAACAAGAGCCTTCATCAGGAATCCTGATGAAGGCTCTTGTTATAGCCGAAACGAACAAGAGCCTTCATCAGGATTCCTGATGAAGGCTCTTGTTTGAGCCGAAACGTAGATTATTTTAATGACTTCCTAATAAAGCAAACATTTTATTTTTTCTAAGTCCGTGGGTGCTCCTTATCTGGTTAATATAACATATGTCTGAGGATCTTCTGGCACCGTGGCACCTTCCAAAAGTGAGTTTCAAAGCGTGAGTGCTGAGAAAATTGGAAAAACGGTCAATTTTTTATTCGCTTAATAAAATTTATTGTTTTTATACACGTGTGACAACATCTGTTGTCTGCTGGAGGCGTAGAGAGTGATTTACAGAGGGTTAAAGCAGCACATTATCATGATTTTGGGCAGTGGCGTCGCAAGGGTTAGTGTCACCCGGTGCGGTAACTCATGGTGTCACCCCCCCCCCCGCGTTTTGTGATTTCTTTTTTGAACTACTCTTACTCATAAGTCAGTACTCCCATATAACACTGAATGCTCATAATACACGAAGCACATTACTGTGAAGTTTATTACTGTGGAGCTCTGTGATATGCTCATACACAAATTTTGGCAAACTGACAGCAAGTACGTTGCCTGTTCGAAGGGAGTGAAAGTCCCCAGAGACAAGTAATGGTTAATCTGTTCAGAGACACTGAACAGCAAAGAAATGTCCTGATGTCCGGTGTTTTCATTTGGCAGGTTTATTCAGGCGAATCCCATAGGTTTCAATGCTAAAAATATTCCTGTTTTTCTCTAATAAACCGTTTATTTCTTTAATCCATAGTAAAAAATCTTTTTATCAATTTTATTTTTTTAGTATCTTTAAGTCATTTTTTTTTTTTTTTTTTAAAAATCCATTTATTTTTTCTAATAGCGGTTTTTCTTTTTCTGTAACAGACCTTTTTATTATCATTCATAGGAACTTATATGTTAATTCAAGACATTTTCGTTCAGTAGTTCTTTTTAAAACAGCAGGCAACGGGTTTGCCGCAGCATTCGGTGGCTGATTCCCTGCACTTCAGGGACCCTGTGGTGAATTCACTGGGGAAATTTGATTCCCCAAAGTGCGGGGAAAAACAGAACACTGAAATGTCTGCGTCATTTCAGTGCTCTGTGAATATCCTCTTTGTGGTGTTTTTTTTGCCACCCCCTGGAAAGTGCCAGCCTAGGCCTTGCCTACCCAGGACATACTTGAAAATGAGAGAATTCTCAATGTATCCTTCCTGGTAAAATATTTTTGTGTATCATGTCCATCTCCCCACCTCCCTTTTCAGTCCATTTCAACCCACTCTTAGGCCCGTGTCAGACGAACGCAGTTAAGAAGTCCGTGTTGCCGCACAGTTTAATGTCCGTCGTAGCATAGCACCGAACTGCGCACGCACAACGCACGTGGCAAACGGACGCAAGTTAGGCAAGAACATAAAACCGCTAGATGGACGCGCAAAGTGCACCACATTCGCGTAGCGTTCAGTGTGAGTGATGAGATGTCAGACGCAGCGCATTTGCGACGTCCAGCACCTTGACGCACAAAATGGCTTTTCATATCCTTATCAAATTTTTATCATTTTTCATATTAATTTTGTTTCCCATAGTTCCTTTTTTTTTCTACATTCGTCAAGAAAAACGGATCGTGTAGTATCTACAGTATCTTCCGTCAGTACGTCTGTCCGTTATGCACGCACGCAAAGAGTGCGCTCAGACTGCGTTCATCTGACATTAGCCTTAGTCCTCATGTTCATTTCATTCCCCCGTTTTAATTTAATCTCACCCCTCCGCTTTAAATTCATCCCCCCTCCATTTTAAATTCATCCCCCTCCTTCTGTTTTAATTTCACCCCCCCTTCTGTTATACTTTCACCCCCCTTCTGTTATACTTTCATCCCCCCTCTTTTAATTTCACTCCCCCTCCGTTTTAAATTCATTCCCCACTCCTGTTTTAATTTCCTCCCCTCCTCTCTTTTCATTTCACCCCCCTCCTGTTTTAATTTCATCCACCCATCTGTTTTAAATTCACCCCCCTTCTTTAATTTCACCCTCCTCTCTTTTAAATTCATTCCCCCCTCCTCTGTTTCAATTTCACCCCCCCCCCTTCCCAGTAATCAACTATCTGGCCTGGGAGGGACTCGAGCCGGTGGTTATCACTCACTCTCTCCTCCAGTGCTCCACATGCATCATGCAGCGCTGGGAGGAAGTGACGTTATAAGACCACTTCCTCCCAGCGCCGCAGAGTACACGTGCGGTGGTGCGACTCGGGAGGAAGGCAGGCCCAGGATCGAGTCGGAGGGGGCATGATGCTGCCTGCAGACATCTGGCGCGCCCCCTCTGACATCAAAAGCTGCCGGCTGCCATCTTGGGAGTCTCTGCTCGGCGGCCGGGCCGAGGTAGGCCACAGTACCTCCTCCAAGGCCTGCGGCCTAAAGTAAACACAGCCGCCGACGGCGGGCCCCCCCCAGTCCCCTTTCCACAGCATGGGCCGTAATGCCCTGATGGCGGCTCTGGTTACATTAACCTCTTAATGCCCAGAGGGAAGGGCAGTCCTTCATTCCATGGTTCCCCACAGGTTTTTTTTCTCTCCTGCTAGCTGAAGGATGACTCTCCGTGAGTCCAGAGGTTGCCCATATTATGGCCATTTTAAAGCCAAACCTATAATATATTTATGCTTTTTAACAGCACATAAGACCTCTATCAATCTGTGGTATGTTACAAAATGACTTTCATTGTTCTAAATTGACTTAATAAATGTAGCATTAATTTAAATATATGTCTCATTGTGCTTTTTGTTTTTTTAAACAAAGAAATTAATTAGTTGATTGAAGATGGATTAGAGGTACAATATATATTTTTTTCTCAATTGTGGTAGGAGGGGGAGCTCGGGGTATAAGATGATGCTACACACAATACAGGGAGTAATGTTTCCAACAGAGGAAAAATATTTCCGTGTTAAACAGAATGCCAGAGGAATGCCAACAACTGAGGCAATAGATCAGAGGTCTTTTCAACAGCAGACAAGACAGTTGCAATGGCATTGTGGCAACGTACTGACTAACTGCACCCAATCCTGCATGAAAAGAGCTGCCTTGGTATATGCAGAACTCCTAGGCAACTCAAACTCTTAGAACTCAAAAGGGAAAAACTTTTTATGGGCTGTCCAAAATTGCTTTTATTTATATGTGGTCTAAATTAGATTTGAAATAATTACTGCAATGTTTCAGGGGTCTATGAGAGTGTTCTCTAAAAAATTTAATAAAACAGAATGTAACCAAATGATTTGGCAAGAGATCGGTGATAACATGAATCAGCTGGAGCAAAACCGTATAAAATGTTGTTGCATCTTTAAAGGAATACACATGTAAGTCTAGTTTCTGCAAACATAAATTTTTTAATATAAATATATAGGGCACTATCACCTGCCCTACGCTAAAACGGGGACACTAAGGGGAAAAATTTACAGTTGCAAATCTCCCCTTAGCAAGTACATTACGAGGCAGGCGCTGAATCCAGCAGCCTGCCCTGTAGTGGCCGCTAGCCTCTAGGATGCTCACGGCAGCACTAAAATGCCGTCGCGAGCATCCCCTCCATGGAGGCTTCTACTGCCAGGTCACATGACTGGCAGGATCTCGCCTCTCATGAGATCCTGGAGGTCCACGGAGTGATGGCAGAGGGAGACTGGGGACTTTTTCCCCCCCAGTCTCACTCTGCTCCCGGTGGCCAGAAGCAGCAGATCGAGCCACTGTTCTCGCAGCAGGAGGAGAGGTGAGTATTTGATTTTTTTTTTAGTGGGGAGGGGAGGTTTCCAGCTGCTGCTAACTGATTCCGCAGAAGCGGAACCAGTTAGCTGCAGCTCTAAGCTGTAGTAAACTTTTTTAGTTAGCAACAGCGATTCGTAATTAGCCTTAGGACTATGTGATCCTAACGCTAATTACTCCTTGCTTACACTTTGTGCTCCCCATGTTAAACATAGGGAGCGCAAAGTACAGTAAGCTTGTGCTAAAAAGTGCTAATACCGGTGCGCTAGTTTTTTATTTTAACCATTTAGCGATCGGGAGGTGATACAGGCATCCCGCTATCACCTCAACTAACCTAGCGCTAATGCTTATTTATGTGAGCACTAGTGCTAAGGAGGTGATAGGGCCCATAATGTCACAAGACAAGGAGTTGAATACTAACAGTGTACCCGACTGCCAAGGAGTAGTGTTGGTAGAACGCTGGACTGAATTTATGTGTTTTTATACAGACCTATACGTCGCAGAAAACAAACTTGCTGATACAAGAGTTGAATAGGTCCGCGGTTTTGTAACCTTTTTATAAGGGTTTGTTGGGATTGCAGGGCATCTCACAGCCTGTCATGGGCCTATTTCAGTCTGTGGGCCTGGAGCTGCAGCTCCAATCTGGCCCTATGTGCCACGTCTGTATTTATATTATACTGCTTGGTGCTATGCGTAGAAAAATAAACATTTGTGCTTTATCTTATAAAGGAAAAGTGAAAAATCATGTCCCGAGTGGTTAAAGTAATGATATTTAGTCACCCTTGAGCGCAGGGACGGGTATGTATCCAGCGGCAGCCCGAGTGTGGCTCTGGGTTACTGCTTTCAGCATAGAAATTAACCCCAAGCCACACTCGGGGTGCCACTAGGGGGCCAAATAAATTGTTCCGATTTTGACATATAAAAAAATGGCAGAATCGGAACGCCAGGGAGGTTAAAACGATTTGGCACAAACTGTTGTTTCTTTCCAGAAACCTTTTGTGCAATATATAGATAATAAAGTAACGTAAGTTCCTGTTCCTTGAATAATCAGCTACTTTGGTTACCTTGGAGTGTCCACACATGTGGTGAAGTTGCCTGGTACTTAATTGTAGGGTTTTCAATAGACTTTGCACATCTTCCTGTTAGTAATACAAGACAGTAGAGAACATAAATAAAACCAAATATAATTAGAAATTTTACACTATTCATAGGTTAATAGCCAAGCTATATTGTATAATTTGAAGGAAAACATACATAGGTTGTGTTTCCTTGGATTCAGGACAAACATGTGGAGATCCAGCACATTATTTAAGCATATAAAAACTGCAACTAAATTCTGTATGGGTAATAATATCAACACCGTACTGTCCCCACCGCTTCCATCATACTAAAAATCAAAGTCAAGGTGTCCATATATATTTGTATAGGGTAAATTGTTATGTCATCTTGAGGTTCAATAGAGGGAAATCTGCTCTTATAGTTAAAGAAACACTACCACTTACATAAGCTGTAACTACATTACTTTAAAAATAAAACCACTTTATAAAACACATGCTGCTGGGTTTTGTTCTTCGTTTGAAGTAATAACATGTAAAAAAGAAAAACAAAATTACTTTTTGTTTTTTATCTCCATACCATTTTGTTAATTTTTTCCCATGGGGCAACACTCAAAAGGTTTTTTCGTTACTTCTGTGATTTATCTAATCTCCAGTATTTACCTCATATGCTTTCTATTTGGTCCTAGATTGACTGATTGCATAGTGGCATGGTAGTATGCCTTATCCCTAAACTATTTAATAAAAATAGGTAGCAATAGATCAGGGTTCAGTAACCTTGGCCCTCCAGATGTTTGCAACTACACTTACCATGAGGCTCATCCAAGCTAATGTGTGGCTAAGCATCATGAGAGATGTAGTTTCAAAACATCTAGGTTGCTGATCACTGCAACAGAGCAAGAAATTGTTGCTAGTGTATGGGGGGGGGGGTATTCCACTACATTTCTCAAAAATAAGAAAAACTGCTCATCTCTACAGAGCTTCAAGAACACCAATAACCAATTTTCTACTTACGCGATGTTTTTTAAAGCAGCAGTCCAGGAGCGGCATCCCAAACTTCAGGAATGTTTCCAAGAACAAGCGGCCATACTGTTATTAAATGATAAAAGGATAAAATCATTAAGAGTGATGCACGCCGAAAGTGTTTGATAATGATATTGATTGATACGCCTCTGACAACATTATCAACAACTGTGGAAATGTATCCTTTTAGGCCCTAAATTGTTCACTAATGCATTGCACTCAAATCGATAGAGTGCGTTAAGTAATAGAAAGGCATCCTATCAAAACTCAGGAGTGAGTATTTTCCAACAATTGCTTACCTTAAGGCAAACAATTAGTACAGGTCTGCTGTCAAACACCTGGGGAGACAGAAACGACATAAATACAATTTATTGCTTATACCAAGCAAATTATATGTAAAGTCGTCAAAAAAGATAACATTGCAGCAAGCACAAATTCAGTACTTGTTTTTTCCCTGTATTCACCAGTAAAAGCCGTTGGAAACAGATGAAACATGCATAATTCTTAAATTTTCCTATTATCATGACGGAAAGTTTAAATTTTAAGGCAGGCCTCGGAGGCTTCATATTTGCAATCTCTTTCTTTATTACTCCTATAGCAGTAAAGAAGAGTGATAACAAGAACCAGAAAAAAAACATGTCAAACCCCCAACGTGGGGTAACCCTCCTCTTAGTAAGTCCAGCCCCCTAGTCTATAAACAGTCTGAGCTGGAGCAGTAACGCCCTCTTTCTTTACTGCTCCTGTTCAGGACAAGTTAAGTATATTTTCTCTCCTCTGTTTGTTATGATTTTTCGTTTTCAGACTTTTACTGGCTTATTTCGGATTTTCGATTTTATGATAGCGAGTGCTGACTTACCCCGGCTATAACCGCGGGGGTCAGCGCCCGCCCGGCGGGACTTTCCCAGCGGCACGCTGTGCGTGTGTTCTACCGCCAGATTCTATCGATATAGGTTGCAGGCACCTGGCTCCGAGTTTACTAGTACCCAAACTTTGTTTGTTTCCCGTCCTCGCTTGGGAGCATTCGCGACCGCCGGGGATCTCGCGGGAGACGCGCACGAGATCCCGGCGGCCATTTTGGGGACACCACCTGACCGCGTGTATCTCCGCGCGCACGCACATCTCCCTGCTCTCTTGACTCGGCTCACTACCGGATCCATGGCGCTCCTTACCGCACCAGGGGGTGATCGATCTCCCCATGCAGGGGAATCAGACTCAGCGGTCAGCTCCCGGCAGTCGGATTTGTCTGAGGCTTTTGCCTCTCCTCCACCTCCAAAAAAGCGTTCGAAATCGGCGGCACGGTTTGCCGCCATGGAAGCGGCTCTGCAGGCATCAATCACACGATCACTGTCCTCTGCTGTCTCCACGCTTTCTCAGTCCTTCAGAAGGACCATGGATGAGGCAGTGGCTTCTATTACCTCGGTACCCCCAGCTCCAGGTGTAGATCCCACTCCACCTCCAAAAGACCCTGAGTTACCCTCTGGCTCTGCACATACTAGCCTTAAGAAACGTGCTAAGACTAAGCACCTTGATAGTCCTCCAAGAGGGGCTAGCATCCCCGATACTCTGCTTTCTGATGATGGCGAGGTGTCCTCGCACAAGAGAGCCCCTGACCGCGGGGCACTGGTTGCGGTCTCAAAAGATAGGCCTTTACCTACGGGTTCTGGCCGACTCCCCAGAAACACTGACTCGGAGAGTGAGGAACCCGAGCATGGGGAGGATGATGGAGCTATTGAATTATACGCTCCGCATGATGTTGGCCTGTTGGCCGAGGAGGAAAGGCCCCCACCGCCTTTAATGTCTACCAAGGAGGTTGTATGTGATCCTCAGGGCCGCCCGATGTTTTCCCCGGCAGGGGTCTTACATCCACGCTCTACTGCATGGTCCCCGATGCCTCATGTAGAGATGTGGGTGGATGCCCACATGCGGCTCCCCATGGATAAGGAGACCAGGGTGAATATGAGGGCAGAATGTCCTCGCCCTACCACCGCGGGCAAAACTTGTCTCACCCCGGTGGTGGATGAGGATTTTGTGAAATTCATGACCAACAAGGGATGGTCCCCCAAGAAAGGGGTGGATATGGCTTTCAGGGTCTGTGAAGATAAGGTGCTTGATGTCGCACCACCGTTGATTTACCTCCTTGACATGGTGGAGGATGCTCGCTTACAAGGCACCCCCTTGGATTTAGAAGACGCCACAGGCTGGATCCAACGCTCCTTGTGCCTGTTGGGCGGTGCTAATGCGGCTTTGGCCGCTGAGAGACGCAAGTCTATGATCCTAAGAATGGATCCTCAGCTTACTTCTATGGCCAATAAGGATAAAGGGGCCAAGGCTCAAGGCCTTCTCTTCGGGGATGGCTTTATAAAAAATATGGGCACATACACCAGCGCTTTCACCGCTCTGGATAAGGTCGAGTCGGCCATTAAGAAAGTTTTTCCCAAAAAGGTTTTCGACAGGGCCGGTAGAGGAAGGGACCGCTCTACCGGCCGCGCCGGATCTATGGGCATTACTAGAGGATCCTTCCGGGCCTCTAATACCGCCGACTCTGGCCCTCCCGCTTACGGATCCTCGGCCCGGGCTCAGGCCTGGAGAGGCCGCGGATTCCGTGGCGGCAGAACTCAATTCCGTGCTCGACGACAGACTGGTAAAGTCTTCCTTTTATTGTTCCTCATTCATCTGTTCGGGTGGGGGCTGTATTCGGTTTTTTCTTCCAAAATGGGAGTTGATCACTACAGACCCGTGGGTTCTCTCCGCGGTCAGAGGGTTCGAAATAGACTTCGAAACGGTCCCTCCATACCAATCCACACCTCCCCGACCACTAAGTTTTTCCATGGAACAGGAACTTGTAGTTCACGCCGAAATTTTGGCTCTGGCATCAAAGGGAGCCATAGAAGAGGTCCCTTGGGATTCTCCCAAATTTGTGAGCAACCTGTTCCTCGTGGCGAAGAAAGGGGGCGGGACACGCCCTGTCATAAACCTCAGGGAACTCAACTTGTGGGTGTCATACCGCCATTTCCAAATGGAAGGGTTTCATACCCTCAGGGATTTGCTCAACGAGCAGGATTGGCTGGTAAAACTAGACTTGAAAGACGCGTACCTCACCGTCCCTATGGCGCCAGCTTCCAGAGATTACCTGTGTTTCCCTTGGCGCGACCGCATGTGGCGCTTCGCGTGCCTGCCTTTCATCCGCTCCGTGGTGCTTCACGAAGCTCATGAAACCGGTTGTAGAATCCCTCCGGGTGAGGGGCGTCCGACTCGTGATTTACCTGGACGACATCCTACTGATGTCGGATTCCTCAGTTTCCCTTCAACTACACTTGTCGTGGACGCTGTCCCTATTACAGGACCTGGGTTTCCTGATCAATGTGGAAAAGTCTTTGTTGATTCCTACACGTTGTCTGGAATTTCTGGTGTTCCTCCTGGACTCACACACTATGACTCTGAGCGTCCCAAATCCCAAGATCAGTTCCATTCGCAAGGAGGTCCGCTCCCTCCTCAGGGACCACTCACCCACCCTGAGGGAATTGGCGAGGGTGATTGGTCTCCTGGCGGCGACTCGTCTGGCGGTTCTGCCGGCTCCTCTACATTACAGGGCCCTCCAGAGATTGAAGGCCCGTTCTCTCCGATCGGTGACGGATTATTCCCGCAGGGTTCCCCTCTCGAACGATGCGAAGACGGATCTGACATGGTGGCTCACGGACTGGTCTCGGTGGAATGCTCGCCCAGTGCGATTCCCCGTACCGTCGTTGACCATAGAATCCGACGCGAGTCGTTCGGGTTGGGGGGCACGGTGCGCCGAGATGGAGACAGGAGGTGGTTGGTCGATCCAGGAGTTACGTCTCCACATCAATGTTCTGGAACTTATGGCGGCGTTTTTCGCCCTGAAATGTTTCTCCAGGGAGACCAATCACCGCTGTATCCTCCTGAAGCTGGACAACCTGTCGGCTGTCAGGTATATCAATGCCCTAGGGGGAGCTCGTTCAGTGGCTCTGACGTCGGCGGCGGCCGAGCTATGGGATTTCTGTCTTCCCCGCGGTCTGTTTGTGGTGGCTCAGTATCTTCCAGGTCTCGCCAATACAGTGGCGGACTGGAATTCACGCCATCTGACGGATTCGGGGATTGGCGTCTGGCGCCATCGGTATTTGCCATCGTCAACAGGTTGTGGGGTCCGCTCCAGATGGATCTGTTCGCTTCCAGACTGAATCGGCAGTTACCGAAGCTCTACAGTTGGAGGCCAGATCCGGAGGCGGAAGGTGTGGCCGGAGGGCCGTCTTTACGCCTTCCCTCCGTTTCAGCTGTTGTTACGCGTTTTGAGGCGTCTCTGCGACGTCAACGCGGAATTGGTTTTGGTGACACCGTGCTGGCGGTCCCGACCTCGCCGTCTCTACTGACGGGTCCGGACGGCCTCCCTCACCCATTATTGCGGGACGGTCGACTATCCCTTGTGGTCAGGTTGATTTCCGGTTCTCATGGCGGGCCACAGGCATTTCGCCAAGAGCTGAGGAATTGCTCCAGCACGCTTGGGCTCCAGGCACGAGAGGAGCCTACCGCTCGGCCTGGACAGCTTGGCACGGCTGGTGTTTTCGAAAGGGTGAGGATTCCACTTCTGCCCCTCTGAATTCGGTTCTGGATTTTCTATCCTCCTTGTTTGATTCGGGACTGGCCTTTCGTACCAAAAATGTGTACCGGTCGGCTTTGTCGGCAGGCCATCTCGGTTTTGATAACTCTCCCCTGGGTAGACACCCTCTGGTTTGTCGCCTTCTTAAAGGAGTCCGGCTGTCTCGTCCTCCGACTCCCCGCTACTCTTCTACGTGGGATGTGACTCTTGTGGTGAATTTCCTTCGCACGTGGCCATGCAATGCCTCATTGTCACTGCGCCAGTTGTCGGCTAAATTATTAGTTTTGTTTTGTCTCATCTCCTGTAAGCGGGTCGGGGATGTCAGGGCGCTGGATTTTGGCGTCCGTTCCTTTTCGCCGGACGGCGTTTGTTTCGACGTCTCGAGACGTACTAAGACGGCGATTTGTACTGTGTTTTTTCCAGCTTTTCCATTGGTACCTGAGTTGTGTCCTGTTCTTTGCCTTCAGGAATATGAAAGCCGTACATTGGCTCTGCGTCCCCTACCTGGGTCCCCGTTGTTTGTCTCATTCCGGGTTCCTCATAACCCTGTTAGTTCACCAACTCTGGCTCGGTGGGCTCGTTGGATCTTGCGGGGTTGATATTTCGCGCTTCGGCGCGCATTCCATCCGTAGTGCTGCGGCTTCTAATGCTTTTATGGCGGGTTGTCGCCTGGAGGACATTATGAAGTCGGCGGATTGGTCGCGTGAATCTACTTTTCGTACGTTTTATTTTAAGCCGGTCTCTCATTGGTCACAGGCACTGATGCGTTGAACGTGCAAATATGAAGCCTCCGAGGCCTGCCTTAAAATTCCCAAATTTTCCTAGTCCCGGTGACGGAAAGTTTGGATTTTAATAAGGACTCGGAGGCGAGTATTTCCCACCTCTCCCGCCCTGAGGGGGGTGTGTTCTAGACCGGCCAGGGTGTTTGTATCTATGCGCAGCGCATGGTTTTGATATGGGCTGTCCTCCTGTTGCTTGGGAGGCGGGAAGCCGAGGGTTCGGTGTTGTTCCTTTCCTAATGCCTGCCTTCGTGTTTCTGTTCTTCTTACAGCGAATTGATGGCCTGTGGATTATGAATACTCACGGGATTGTCGTGTTTTCCGGATGGATCTACCGTTACCTGATCTTGTGGTTCCAGTCGCATGAAGAAAGAGGGCGTTACTGCTCCAGCTCATACTGTTTATAGACTAGGGGGCTGGACTTACTAAGAGGAGGGTTACCCCACGTTGGGGGTTTGACATGTTTTTTTTCTGGTTCTTGTTATCACTCTTCTTTACTGCTATAGGAGTAATAAAGAAAGAGATTGCAAATACTCGCCTCCGAGTCCTTATTAAAATCCAAACTTTCCGTCACCGGGACTAGGAAAATTTGGGAATTCTAATAATGACCTATTTGCAAGTTCAACGCCGTCCTAAGACAGCATCAGACATCGCCGCAATAGGCTTAAAGTAGAACGTGCGAAAAGTGGACTCCCTAGACCAATCTGCAGCTCGCATGATGTCCTCAAGCCGGCACCGCCCTGGAGGCCACGGCACTACATACCGAATGGGCCCCAAAAGCAGTGACGTCAACGCCTGCCACACAGAAGCGCACACCTTCAGGCACAAAAGATCGAGCCCCAAAGTCCAGGGCGCAGACATCACTAATGCGCTTACATGCCACCAAACAGAACAACATGAGTAACTTGGCGGAGAGAGCTCAAAGGGATATCAGATCGTTATCCTGCCAGGAACACAAGAGGGACAGAACCAAAGTAACATCCCATGTGGATGTGTAGCGGGAAGCGGGGGGTCTAGTAAGACGCATACCGCGTAAAAGTCGACACCAATGGCTGGTTCCCAATGGACACCCCTGAAAGGCCCGCATGCCCAGCTGACAAGGCTGAACGGATCACGTTGACCGTTCGGTATGCTTTACCTTCATCGAACTGAATGGTGAGAAAATCTAGGACCACGTTTAGAGGGGCTGTAAAGGGATCCCAATTCCTCCCCAGACACCAAGCAGTCCATTTGTCCCAGGCTGTTCTGTAAGAGGAACGGGTCCCCAGGGCCCAGGACTGAAAGAGGAGGTCTGCAGTGCGGTCCGAAACGCCTGTGGGTCCGCGGGGTTGCCAGAGATCAACCATGCCAACAGCCGCAGCCTGCCCGCTAGGACCAATGGGTGTGGCTGATCGGACGGGTCCAGGAGGAGTGTTCGGGACAACGGGAGCAGCCGCGGGACATCCATTGCCATCCCGAGCAGGGTGGGAAACCATGACTGCGACGTCCAATATGGAGTGATGAGGACCATCTGTAGTTGATGACGTCAAACATGCAGGAGACAACGAGCGATCATGGAAAATGGGGGAAACCCGTAAGGACGGGTAGCTGACCACACTTGCAGGAAGGCATCCGTCGCCAGGGCGTCTGGGTCCGGGCGCCAACTGAAGAACACCGGTAGGTGGGTGTTGAGGCGGGAGGCGAAGAGGTCCATGTCGAACGGGCCCCAGGTGCAGGAAAGGATGGAGAATACGGATGGAAGCAGCTGCCAGTCCCCGGAGTCCGATAGGTGTCTCGAATTCCAGTCTGCTACTTGGTTCATGAGGCCGGGAAGGAACTGAGCCTGTACAGACATGTTCTTGTGACAGCAAAACTCCCAAAACCTCTGGGCGAGGGATGTCAGCTTCGGTGATGGTGGGCCTCAGAGTCCGTTGACGTAACGAACCGCAGATACGTTGTCCATCCGCAGGAGAACGCAGTCTGGGTGAGCATGTTTCGTGAAGCATTGAAGGGCGAACAGACCTGCCAGGAGTTCCAAGGCATTGATGTGGAATGCCGAGTCTTCCGGTGACCAGCGGCCGCCCGTCTCCTCTGAGCCGCAGCGGGCACCCCAACCGGTCTTGCTGGCATCGGAGTCCACTACCATGGAGGGAGGCGGTGTACGGATCTGTTTCCCGTTCCAGCGAGTTATGTTGAGGAGCCACCATCGGAGATCTGCCACCGTATCCGGAGTGAGGGTGATCCTGTCTGCGTAGTCCCGACCGGATCGGAGAGAACGGGCCTTCAAGAGTTGGAGGGCCCTGTATTGAAGCGGACCTGGAGGAACCGCCAATCGTGCTGCTGCCAGGAGTCCAACCATACGGGCCAGAGAGCGGAGGGAGCAATGACCCGCCCATAAAAGAGATTGAATCTCTTTCCTGATGGAAATCACCTTGGAGTTTGGTAGGTGTAGCGACATTCGGGACGAGTCCACGAGGAACGCGAGAAACTCCAGGCGGCGTGAGGGAACTAAGATAGATTTTTCCTTGTTCACTAGGAAACCTAGATCCTGGAGGAGGGTAATAGTCCAGGAGAGGTGTAGTAATAGGGACCCGCGGGAGGGGGACATCAGAAGAATGTCGTCCAGGTATATAATTAGTTGGACGCCCCGGGCGCGGAGGTGGTCTACCACTGGTTTTAGGAGCTTGGTGAAGCACCACGGGGCGGATGACAGGCCAAAGGGAAGGCATGTGAACCGCCAGGTGTGGGAGCCCCACGTGAATTTCAGGAAGTCGCGATGCGCCTGGTCGATCGGGACCGAAAGGTAGGCATCCTTTAGGTCGAGTTTGACCATCCAATCGTTTAGGGATAGAGAGTCCCTGAGGGTATGGATGCCCTCCATCTTGAAGTGATGGTAAACCACCCACTCGTTCAAGGACCGGAGGTTGATGGCGGGACACCTGCCGCCCCCTTTTTTTGCTACGAGAAAAAGGTTGCTGAGGAACCCAGGAGGAGCGGGGGACGCGGGCTCTATGGCGCCTTTCTCACTGAAATGTGTCGCCAAGCGTGGGAAAAGAGACGGAGGCGACCCCCCACTTGTACTTGGGAACAAGGGATAATTTGGTAAAGGCTTACCCGTTCCACGTTGGTAGTAGGAAGAACCTCTGCCTCTGTATCCTCTGTAACCTCTGCCACGCCAGGGACCGGCTCTTGTGTAAGGGACCGGGCCAGCGGCACCGGTGGTAGTAGAGGAGGTATTGGCAGCATTGGGGTCTTGAAATCTGCAGGAGGCGGTGGAACCTGCTCTGCTGGCAGCACGACCCCTGTAGCTGCCGGCTCTGCCAAAAACACGCCTCTTAGTAGAGAAGATGCGTTTCATAGTAGACTCTGATTTGTCTATGGACTGGAAGGCCTGGGTGTAAAGGAAAGGCTTGCCAAAAAGCATGCCCTGGGCTCTAGCCCCCAAATCGTTAGTGGCCAGGTCAACCAATCCAGAATCCACTTTTAACAAAATACTTTTCCTGCGTTTCGGCAGAAATAGCGGCGTTGGCGTTTCCCAGGAGGCAGAACGCACGCTGTAGCCACTCACCCACTTGTTTGGGGTCTAAGAAAAGATGTTGAGTTTTCGCCTCCTCCACCAACTCAAAAATGCGGACCATATGGCCTGCTACATCCAGCACCTTGTCTTGACAGCTTTTCAGAACACTGTCGATGCCTCTCTTGGCTGACCAACCGCGCCTGCCGGTATATTTCTGAAAACTCTTATCCACCACAGGGGTCAGGCACGTTTTACCTGAGGTGGCGGGTCTAGGGCATTCAGCCCGTAATCTCGCACGGTCCACTTTCTCGAGTGGCCGGCGCATATGGGCATCAACCCATTGCTCGACATGCGCAGCAGGCCGTGGACCTAGGATGTTTGAGGTCCTCTGGCTCGAACAGTGGATTGCCCTGCGGGTCATAAATGACCAGATGTTTGGAGCGGGCGGACCGGGCAGGAACCACTGCGGCCATGAGGGCATGATCCTCTGGAGCGTGGATCTCCAGGATCTCATCCTCCTCGGTCATCGGATCCTCATACTCATCCGTGTCCGAATACTCGGTCAGCGCTGGTGTCGCCTGGCGTTGTCGTTTGGAGGTGACCGCTCGAGGGGCCCCGCGGTCAAGGGCTCTCTTATGAGGAACCAGTTGGGTGCTGGGACCCGGCAGTGTAGTGGGGCTGCCATCCCCTCTGCTGCTTTTTTGCAGCGTGCGCGTCCTTAGACGGCACAGAATCGTCCCCCGGGGGGTCAGGCTTCGTCTCATCAGAAGGGCCTTGCGCAGCACTGTGTCTGGAGTCTTGTGAACGAGTAGGGGAAGGCTGTCTGTCAGGGGTAGATGGTACCTGAGCATTTAGTATTGCAGTCAGCGATTGTTCCCACGTAACAGCCAGTGAGGAGACAGCAGACTGGACCGCAGAGGTCATGGAGGCCTGGATGGAAGCCTCCAAACGCTGGAGACGTGCCTCTGATTTTGAATATCGTTTTCGGTATCTGCGTTCCCCTGAACGAGCTTGCATGGAGCTGGAGTCAGAGGCATTGCCCGAGAGCTGAGGGCTGGAGTCGGTGGGTTTGGATAGAGACATGGTGTGTGTGTGTGTGTCGGTGAGAACGGGTAAACCTCGTGTGGAGCGTATGGGGAAAGTGCGCGCACTTTAATATATTCAAAATGGCCACCGCAAGCCCCGCGAGATTCGCGCATGTGAGGGGGTGGGGCTACCGCCTGTTCGAGCGCGGCGTACTCGCGGGGATCAGGGAGCTTGCGGCCGGCAGAATGAGAGCGGGGAACGACCTTACCAGCGGGAGAACACAGCGCAAATATTTACAAGCGTGGTAACACAGCGCAATAATGTTTGACCAGCGGAGGAAACACGGCGCAACCACGTGAAAACAGCGGGGAAAAACAGCGCAAAAATATTTTAAACGAAAGGGGAAAACACAGCACAGATAATAAAGTAAAAGGCAACCCCTGACGGACGGTTGCGGCCTGCCACCGGAGGGGGTGAAAACGGGTCACCGTCCGCGGCTAACACCGGGAGTAGGGACCCAGAGATAGACAGATAAAAGGATTGAATGAATAAATAAATAAATAAAGTATTGAAAGGTACAGACAAGTAACGCAGCGCGTTGTACTTATCTATAGCACGATGTTGCCGCTGCGAGAGCAGCAAAGGAAGAGGAAGTGGATGCTCCCGCAGTGCCTAATTGAACATGGGATTGGGGCGGGACAAGGACTATGGGAGGGCCTCCCCATGTTGGGGAGGGGTTGTTTTCTTCTGAAACGTTTTTTCCAAAAATTAACCCTTTGCTGCTGTGATTGCAATAAAGGGAGAGATGCAAATAGGAGCCTCCGAGTACATGCATTAGAATCAATCTTATTCAAAATAATGCCAATGTTCATTCATTAGTTGATGTCTTCTATTACACTTTCTAACAAGTATACTACTTGTTAGAAAATGATGAAAAGTAATTTTTCCACTACTCAAAATCTCCACTAACTAAAATAAAGCCATTTCACACAAGCGAGATTTAGGGCACACTAACGCTTTTAAGAGTGGAAGGAATGTCCTGAGAGTGGACGTTCCTTCCACTCTGACATCCGTGTGGCCACCTCGTTGAGCACAGTTAGTGCACTCAGCGCTACAAAGAAAGATCCTCTTATGGAGGATTGAGCTTTGTAGCCCCGTCAGCGTCTGTTGTAGCATTTTGACAGAGAAGCTGAAATCCGTCCGGTGGTAGCACGTGCAATTTGTGTGCCTGCTACCAAGTGTTGCCCTCCCCGTCCAGTCTGTCAAAAGCTGCGACGGACACAGGACGCACTCAGTGCGCTCGTGTGACCGAAGCCTTAGAGGGCCAGCAGCTGTGTTTATCCAATTTGGTTCAAAGCGAAGACCACTGTTACATAGTTACATAGGCTGAAAAAAGACATGCGTCCATCGGGTTCAGCCTCTCCCACATAACCTACTGCTGTTGATCCAAAAGAAGGCAAAAAACCCAGTCTGAAATGCTTGCCAATATGCAACATACTGGGAAAAAATTCCTTCTTGACCCCAGAATGGCAGTCAGATTTCTCCTTGGATCAAGAAGCTTTTACCCACATATTAAATATTATAACCCTTAATATTCTGTGTCTGCAGGAAATCATCCAGTCGTTTTTTAAAAGTCTGTACAGACTCTGACCCAACCACCTCAACAGGCAGAGAATTCCACAGCTTTATTGTTCTCACCGTAAAATAACCCTTCCTATGCTTTAAGCTAAATTTTCTTTCTTCCAGTCTAAATGGATGACCCCTTGTCCTATGTATAGTCCTGTTAATGAATAGGTTATCAGACAATGGTTGATAATGGCCCCGTATATATTTATATAAGGTTATCAGATCCCCTCTAAGGCGCCTTTTCT
This sequence comes from Leptobrachium leishanense, assembly GCA_009667805.1. Lineage (NCBI taxonomy): Eukaryota > Metazoa > Chordata > Amphibia > Anura > Megophryidae > Leptobrachium > Leptobrachium leishanense. The sequence goes on along the minus strand of CM019070.1, from coordinate 81,054,212 downwards.
CTAAACTAAACAGGTTTAAGCTTGTTAGTCTTTCCTCATAACTTAACCCTTCCATCCCCCTTATTAATTTAGTTGCCCGTCTCTGCACTTTTTCTAGTGATATAATATCTTTTTTTAAGACAGGTGCCCAAAATTGCACGGCACTGTGAAATGAATGTGTTTCTAAAGATCAGTTCTGCAGTGTTGGCAAGGGCAGCACCAGGCCTGTGGCATGACCTACCTCCCCCTATCAGACCACAATTTCCAATCCTTCAATAAAACCCTCAAAGTCTATCACTTCACATTAGCATATCACATTACTGATACCCTCTAAATCCTCTCCTCACTTAACCCAAAATCATGGTAGGTTTCATTTTCATTCCCCAAACCATTTCTGAAAATTACAGAGTGTAAGGAACACAGGTGAATAGAAAATATTTTTTTTTTGAGAAAGGATTTTACCAGGAAGGATACATTGAGATTTCTCTCGTTTTCAAGTATGTCCTGGGTGGCGAGTATGTATCGTTATGTGTCTTGCCAAGGACACTTACTGGAGAGGTTGCTCGCTGGGATCGAACCCATATCTCCACAGGCTCTCTCCATGCAGAGCAGTGACACCACCCAGCCGGTACATTCCAAATAAGACAATTTCCTAGATTCATTATTTATCTCTGGTGAGTCTAGAATGCAAGGAAATCAGAGCTTAAATACCATAGATTAAAGAAAAAGTTGTGACCTTCTCAATACTGCAAACAGCAGATTCTGCTTAAAACTGACTGTAGAAAAATGTGAGAAAACTGAAACTATGTTTCACACAGAAAACACAATCTCCGCCTGATTTGTAAAATTCAGACTACCGTGAATCTTAATTGCTGTTATCCCAGACTGAGGTGACTGTTTTGTAGTGACAATCTGATTATTTTTTTTTAAAGTTATTCTGATGCTGTATTTGATCAGTGCCTAGCGATGCATTAAAATATATATTAAAATCTTACCTTAACCAAATTAATAAGAATATGGAAATCTCTTACAGCCAAATTCCAGCGCAGCAATTGTTCAGTATGGATCTGATTAGGATTAAAAAATAGTGATTTATCAATGGGAAAAAAATAAAGTTATGCTGTATTATTATTATTTGTTAAGTGCCAACACATTCCGCGGTAACCACAGGACTCCGTTGAGGCTTCCCCGCGGGTCACATGACCTGCAGAATCTCGCCTCGCGAGATCCGGCAGGTCGGCGGAGTGATTCGCAGATAGAGACTGGGGGACTCCCCTCCCCCCCAGTCTCTCTCTGCTCCCGACGGCAAGAAAGAGCAGATCAAGCTGCCGTAGGATGAAAGGAGAGTATGTGATTTATTTTTTGGGGGGGGTTCAGCTGGTGCTGACTGATTCAGTTAGCACACAGTCCTAGCTGTGGTTAACTTTTCAGTTAACTGCAACGGGACGTAGTTAGCATTAGGGAGCACAAAGCACAGTAAACTCGCACTGAAAAGCGCAAGCTATGAAACGCTAAAGGGTTTTTTAACCCGTTAGCATTCGGAATGTAATATGGGTGGCCCGTGCTAGGAACCCCAAAGCTAACGTTAACACTCACACAGCTGCGCGCTAACTTTAGCATGAAGAATGTAATATGGCCTTACAGTGGTACAATGGGTAACAAGACAATTTTACAAAACACCAAAAAGGAAAGTCAATATTTCACACACAGATACAGGAGGAGATGAGGGCCCTATTCCTGTGGGAATTTACAATCTAGATGATGTACAGAGTTTAATATATTTATTGCCAGGCTTGTGTGGGTAACATGCAAATCTATTACAGAGTGCAGGTTGTAGAGTTTAGTTGGCATCATGGAATACTGGAAATGATTGGCCACAGTTTTAAATTAGAAAAACCAGAAACTAAAAAAGACAATGTCTCCAGATCCTTGCGGAATAAAACCCCTGGTATGTGAGCTAACAAAGTGTCATAGGCAATATCTGCTTTTAGTTAAAGGGACACGCTAGCCACCATGACAACGTAAAATAAATTAATTGGTCACGGTGATCGGAGTCAGTTCCACTTTTCTACCCCCTCCATCTCTCAGGGAGGTTCCTAGCTTCTGGGACAGCGACTCAAGAGCTGACAGGAAACTACAGTGTGGGAAGAGAGGCACAATTAAACAATCTTTTAGAAGAAGAAAAAAAATGGTTGTGCGGGACAGTTTAAATCTTTGGTTTACAGTACCTCATAACTGTCTGATCTCTTTCCAACAGGGAAGCTCTTCACGCATTTCTCCAGCTTATCCATCAGCACTCGGAAAAACACCAAAAACGTTTGCCTGTTAGTGATAAACACACATTCACATACATTACATGGAGAGGCTTGGTGATTCCGCATACAAATCTATAGCTATATTGGAGATGCATTGCAATAAATCCAGAGCACAAAACACTGCAGTTAAATAATACATGTATGTACCTATGGGCAGCGGTGTAGCGTGGGTTGTCAGCGCCCAGGGCAAGGCAAGAATTGCCCCCCCCCCCAACCTTTGGATACAGTAACACACCCTGATTCCCTTCCACCAGTAGAGTATTGACCCCCATACCCCACAAACACATGTATTGCATATTAACAAAATACTGATATAATAAAAAATTAAACACACATGCCCCCACGCTATGCCACTGCTACCAGTCACCCTGTCCCAGTATACCCTAGTATAGTTCCACTCTCACACTATACCCAGTTACTCTCTCCCAGTACCACCAGTCACCCTCTCCCAGTACCACCAGTCACCCTCTCCCAGTACCCCCAGTCACCCTCTCTCTCCCAGTAAGAAGTCCCTGGTGGTCTAGTGGCTAGGATTCGGAGCTCTCACCGCCGCGGCCCGGGTTCGATTCCCGGTCAGGGAAATCTGTAATTTCTTTCTCACCTTACAGTCCTCTCCTCCTGTTTCCAACCCCAACCCTCCCAGATTGTGAGTTCCTACGGGAATAGGGCCCTCATCTCCTCCTGTACTGTTTGTCAAATGTTGTTCAATGTATTGTAACCCTGTCTTTACTGTGCTTATTGTACAGCGCTGCGGAATATGCTGGTGCTTTATAAATAAAGAATAATAATAATAATACCCCCCAGTCACCCTCTCCCAGTACCCCCAGTCACCCTCTCTCTCCAAGTACCCCTAGTCACCGACTCCCAGTACCCCCAGTCACTCTCTCCCAATACCCCCAGTCACTCTCTCCCAGTACCCCAGTCACTCTCTCCCAGTACCCCCACTTTCTCCCAGTACCCCCAGTCACTCTCTCCTTCTCTCTCTCAGTACCCCCACTTTCTCCCCAGTACCCCCTCACTGTGTGTTGGTTACGCTGCTCTGGTGTCACGCGGTGTCGCCTACTTGTGTGGAGTTGCTGGTGGCCTGAGGGGGAGCTGTCCAGGGGGCTTAGTGGAGACCGGATTTTAAATGTGCTGCAGGGCAGGCGCCCCTCCCTCCTTTTCAGTGGCTGCAGGGCTGCCAGCGACGGGGGGCTGGAACAGGGCTTCAAGGGGGGCTGACAAGTGTGGTACAGGATGTTCCGTCGGATAATGCTGCGCTGCTTCACGTGACTCATGTCAGCGTTAAGAAGTCAGGACAGGACAAGAATTTTCTGTCCTGGTCCTCCCTTCTGGACGCTGAGTGCCAAGTCACCGGCCAGTGCTGCAAAACTGGCGACTGTCCATGCAAGGGTGTCTCACGGACACTATAGAGTCCGTGAGCAGACACCTTGGTGATCCCTGCTGGAAAATATTAGTGGTTCGGATTTCTTTTGAATTTTCGCGCCCCCTAAGAAAATTGCGCCCGGGGCAACCGCCCCCGAGGCCCCCCCCACGCTAAGCCACTGCCTAAGTGGTATATATTTTCCCATAAGCCTCAACAGAATAAAAACAAGATATTACAATTCTATGCTTGAAGAAATTACAAGCATTTCTGAAAGTGTCCCAAATACAGATTTAGAAGTGGTAATGTTTATCAAGAAGGAATCACATAAGTAATTTGTGCATCCTAGGAGTTAGTTATATAGAAATTATTGTTTGCAAAGGGAGTACATGAGATGTTACCTGGTAAGAGTAGGGTATGTAGATGAAGCCCCATCTTTAGACGTATTTACCAGCTCAGGAACTCCAACGCCAGAGATTTCTTCCACCGCTTTCAGAACGTCATTAGTATGCTCAAGATATATGCTGCAATATAGATGAATCAAGGCATGGTTTATTGAAAAGCATGATGATACACTTACGGTCAAGACAGAAAAATCACATAATTATCACAAAATGAACAATGACCTTCCCTTCGATTTTGCATCCTCAACGATATCAAACAGTTTTACCAGGGGGCCCAACGAGTCTAGGAGATTGTCCTGGCAGGTTTCTGAAGGCATGGTCTATGCCAGATTTTGCCATCTAGCCGTGCTTGGTAACATACTTTTGGAACTTGGGGTCCACCACTGGAGTGAGGCACGCTTTGCCTGCAGTAGTGGGACGACGGAATTCGAGGTACAACTTTGTACGCGTCTCATTATCCAAAGGACGACACCGTCTAGTGTCACTCCATTTTTCTATGTGTGGTTTGGTAGACCATGCAGAGGAGCGGGGATTAGTGAGATCCTCTGGATAGAAGAGTGGGTCTCCTTGGGGGTCACAGATTACCTCCTCTAAACCCGGAGGAAGAGGACTAGACTCCTCAATGTCAAAAATCTCATCAAAAGGGGCATGTATCTCCACCTCAGTCGGGGTTGCCATCATTTGAGGCCGCTCCGTCCTCATTATCTACCTCCTGCGACTTCTCAGCCTTTATATGCCGTGTGGGGTTGCCATAAGCCAGCACCTGGATTTCCCGGGCTCTTTTGGCAGGCAGTGGATTGATCTCCGGCTGTGACAGTGGTCCAGGGCTGTTAGCCCGAGTTAGAAGCCGCTTCTTGAGGGCTGACTTCTTGCACACTTCAAGTGGTGGCAAGATCTGTTCAGGGGGTAAGGAGCCCATACTAAGCTGGGACGATTCGCCCACGTGGGTGGCAGCCGACTGTAAGGCCTGAACCGCAAGTAGTACACCCTGGAGAGATTTATTAAAAGGAGTGAGAGATGGATGCCACCTCCGAGCAAACTGCAGACTGTATAGAGGCCTGCAGGACTGGGTCTAGCGGGGTCCCTGATGTTGCCAGGTTAGAAAGGGTTACTGGGCGGCCAGCACCCCTGTAGCGCGGTTGTATAGGATCGCTAGGAGAAAGGAACGGTCTTCAGAGTTTGAGCCACCCGCCGGAAACGGGGAGCAGCGGCGCGGCTTTGACAGGGGCATCTCGTTAGCCGTTCGATAACAGATCTCCGTAGAAGTGGCCAATAGAGTGAAAAATGGGTGCTAGGGCACAAGACGCATCGTGCATATCCCTCTGTGGTCGGAAAAAGTTCTGATATGAGCCGCCTGTGACACTAAACTGAAAAGCGGTAAGGAGATGCAGGCGCACCCTGAAACCAAAAGAAACAAAAACAAGTAAAATGACACCAGCGACGACGGAGGCCATCACCCAAGGATACTACTGGGAGGACGGGCCCGCTATTACAAATGAGGGAGAGAGAAAGGGTGTACTCATTTGTACTGCAGATCAGCAAGAAATAGGAATGATTTCCGGGATCACCAGCACTTGCTGGATTGGGGACTCTGGGATTAGAGGATTTATAAGGGGAGGGTTTTATACCAGCTTGTGTCAGTTCTGACATGTAATATTTTTTTCTTTATTACTTCTGTGCTGCTTTGTAATAAAACAATAAGGAAAATGCAAATAGGAGCCTCTGATTTGTTTTACAATTAAATATCTCCCACTCGGGAGTACACTAGATATTAATGTCAGGGATATGAAAACTAAACCATTTATTTTCTCACCGGAATAATTAGACTATGGGGCGCTCTCAAAAACAATGATACTAGGTTTCAGAAGCTCGATCACATTTCAATCACTGACCCGAGTAATCTGATCTGGAGGGAAATGTGCTAAGCTTGCAGGAGATAGAAGGCATGATGTGGTACGTTTAGGAGCAAACCTCAGAGGTCAGAAGAGCCTTAACGTTTTCTTAGTGCTGAGTGTCCGAAATTAAGTCAATGCTGATAAATCATGAAAACTGAATATCCAAGAGGAAATACTTCTAGAGGTCTCTGGGAATGTAGACGCTGCACAAACAGTGGAATATATATATTTCTAGATTGTAAACTTCTATGAGTAGGGTCCTCTACAGCTCGTCTCCATCTTATGCTTGTTTGTGTCTTGTTCTTTTTGGTTATTGTACAGCGCTGCAGAAACTGACGCTATATAAATAATAATAGTATTAAGAAAATTGAACTTAAAATTGTGCGGGTGATGGGCAAGGTTCTGCTTCGCGGGAGGTTTTTGTCCTCCCTGAGCTCACCTTACATACAATATACGAAGGTTAACAGACATTAAACACAGCGGGCTCGATTACATTCTTCACGCAAATAATGAACGCAGAACGCGTGAATTTTTGCACACAGCGTTAAATGTTAACGCGCGGAAAACAACACTGGTATTACAATCCTCGCGCATTTTTTTCATCCGTCAAAAAAACACGCATAAAACGCGCACACAGAAATCGGTGGGCGGACCTTTTTTTTCCACGCGATTCAGCCAATCAGAATTAAGAACCACAATTGTCTCACATTAAGTTTTTGCGCCTGTCAAAATCAATCTATGTTGCAGAAATAATAAAAACTCGCACAACCTCTCAATTTTATTGTTTGGGTATGCATAGAATGTGTAACTATACTTTGCTGTATTTTTATTTTTGGGCTGGTGTACTTGGTTTCGGCCAGAACGTTCAGATTTGCCGTTACCACCAGCTTTTTCAAAGACGTTAAAATTATGCGCGCAAACGTTGTCCGTTAAATTTTGCGCATAGATTGTAATACCATCCGCGTACAAGCGCACAAATGCATTTGCGCTCACAATGTTAAGTATAGGATGCGCAAAGTACATTAAGCTCGCAAAGGGTTCGCGAAGGTTCACCAGCAGTAGACGTTAACGCACATTTTTTGCGCTGGGATTGTAATACGACGTTCTGCGCAAAGGTTTTTTCCCCATGCGTTTTTGCGCACGCGTTAACGTTTGCACGAAGTATTTAATAGAGCCCACAATCTTTTATACCCAGTTTATGTTTTACCCCACATTTAAGTGTTAACTATATGTCCTTTGGTTCAGATATATGCTAAAATATTTTAACCCAACAAAATTTGTTTGGTAATGAAATGATTAATACAAATAAAAAATAAATAAAAAAAATCTCCACAATTGCAACAAACATAAAATACATAATCCTCAGTTTACCTTTAGAAAGTGGCAGTACCTGATTGGTCCAGCCTCCTCCAGGAGAGGCAGTCCCCTACAAAAGTGTACAAAGAGCCCCTCGCGTTAATGCGTTTTTGCGCACGCGTTAACGTTTGCACAAAGAATGTTCACCAATGCTGGGCTCTATTACAATGACTAATTTCTCACCACAGTAGGCTTTGAAGGGACTCATTGAATCGATTGCCCTTTTCACGCTCTCCATTGGTTTGGATCCAAGACTGGCAGAGAAATGTTTTTGCCAGTGAAGCTATTTAAAAGAAAGTGAAGAATAATTAAGGTGAGAAACATAAAAGAAAAATGGGATATAATGTAGCAACACATGCCACTAATGCATAACCCCCACTATATAAATATCACAGCCACAAGTACACACCAATTTTCTCCCGGTACTGAGGAGAACTTGTCTTCTCTGATAGAACAATAAGAAGCTGAATTAGAGACAGAGCAGATGAACTTGAAGGGACGCTGCTGTGCAGATTCTTCAGGTAGTTGAAGCTTTGGCTGTACAAATATAAGAAATTGTAATTAAAATAACACCTGAATAATTTATTCTGCAACTAAAAATCCACCATACATCATTTTATCAGTCTATCATTCTCTCTCTTGACCAATTTAATAGGCAGACCATCAGGATACCTGACCAGCTCCTCTAAAGCATGTTCTGTGTCGATCTGTTTAAACCTCCCAGCCAAGACACCAAGTGCAGACTTCAACAATTTTCGGTGTTCATGCTGTGAAAATCCACTCCTGATGAATGCAAGAATGGAAGAGTTTATTCTCTGGACAGTGAATTCATACAACGTTAAAGATTATGCCAGTAGGACATATAAATATGAAAAAACTAACCAAGCAAAGAGCGTATGGAAAACCTGTAACAGCAACTGGTAACAAGACGTCATGAACTGGTGCTCCTTCACATCAAGGCCTGGGGCATCAACTACACCGTGGTTTTCTGCCAATAGTGCCTGCAAAATAGATTAAATAACATCTCGAGTTAAGAGGGGTTTTGGTATACACCGGTACACATACCTTTTAATTGTATTTATACTACAGATTTAGAAATTTCCAGAAACTGTGACAGTACCGGAACCTGTTCCTCAATCTTCAATGGTTCTGCAAAGGGTGCATTGGATTTTATACTTGAATTGCCATCGATTTTGGTGTGAAGCTGCACTACGTGATGCCAAGCGTTTCAAAATGCATTGTCCTGTTGCGTTTTAAATTTTCTGTCCATACGTCTTTAATGCGCCCAGGCATGGGTCAGGTTTTTAGTTACCTCGTTACATTATTACAGTACTTCATTCTTGCCATGTTATTCTCAGAGCAAACATATCATTTAATTTGTTACATGCTTCAAAATCTGAATCTTTATTTTTGTTTTATTCAAGTATATGACATATCTGTCAACGCATGTATTCCATTACTACTGCTGCACTTTAATCAACAGCCTTTCTATTGATAGCTCAGATTACACTAGGATACAATCTAAGCCCATTGTTAATATCCCAACAGAAAGAAAAATCTGAGCAGGGAAAAATAGATTATTGGATATTTTGTGTATGTTTTTACCTACTGACCTGAAAGTAGTTGTGCATATTTTCCACATGACTGCAGAGAGAATTCAGCAGATCAACGACAACCTTTGCCACCTCCTCCGCTGTCCTTTGCTGTATTCTGGAGAAGCCAACGGTTTTATTCCCTCTCATCTAAAAAAAAAAAAAAAAAAATTATATAAAAAAAAAAAATACAATTCACTATGACCTGGACCATTTAGTTATTTATTTATAAAGGATTTTACCAGGAAGGATACAATGAGATTTCTCTCGTTCTCAAGTATGTCCTGGGTTCGAGAACATTGAGCTTCAGTTGGAGAATGTGATATAAAAGGGATCCTTTTTTTTTTATTATTTGAAAATTGATTTGGTTTCACTTTGTTTCATGTGTCAATCTTCAACAGGAATGAATGTAATAACATCTCTGTTCTCTTAACGAGCTCAAACTAGTATACTGTATTTTTTTTTTCTCTATCGATAATATAAGCTGGTGGAATAGTCAAAAAGAGAAGGTTCATGGCAAATGCAAAAATCTATAACATAAATACAAACTTCTTGGATTTCTTTTACTGTCACTTTCAATCTGGGCAATTGCCCTTTGAAAAGAGTGAAGGAAATACTGCCTGAGGAAGTCGATTTAGGCCGAAACGGTTCTCAGTATTTGTGCACTTATATTTTATACTTTTAGATTTTCTGTGCTTTATTGAATAAATATTGAAGTTTTTAATTTTAACCTTTAGCTGACCTCATTGCTATCCTGTTTGGTGTGCATGCTGTACCGATTGGGGTCCATCATCCAAGAGGGGCATTCACCCGTAAGAATGCTGGAAGCGCTACATATGAGTCTATGAATTTAGAAGGCTCCATACTTGGTGAGTGCAATCCACTACTTCTTGCTACCTTCTACAGAGTTATGTTATGAGAGTGCCGCCTCTCTCTGTTTTAGGTTTACTCTAAAGTACCTTTACATCGTGGAAGAAGGGAGCACCCTTTATCTGTTCCCAGAGCCGGGCCCATTAGGCTCTGTGAAATGTGAGTTTTATTCTCACAAACTCTAGCACTTTCTTAATTTATGAAAATCTGCACTATCGTTTGTATGTTATGTCCTCTTTTTTTTGTCTTTGAGAGATAAAAGGACAAACAAGAAAGTGTCAACAGTTTGAATATACGTATTGTTTATTTATGTTCGCAATATTGCGCTAATATTCGTGCACTTGCAAGTACCAATTTTTAACACCTCGGATATTAACACCGCTATATCACAATTGTGCATTGTGCGCTCTTTGGATACTCTTTTGTTTTTATAGTATTTGAGTAAAGTAACTGCACGAAAAACTTCAATGTGTAGAACGTGTAGCCATATATGAACCATATTATTATTAATGAAAGTCAAGAAATCAATTCATGAATGTGAATATAACCAGGCAGAGTATAGCAGAACCACCAAAAGCCTAAAAGTGTGAATATTAAAACCTTTTTGATGTAATACTTGTGACAAAGTATTGCAAAATGGGGTAACTAAGTGGTTAACTGGATTTTCAAACTCTTAAGAGCCATATCTATTTTTGTGGGGGCTGGAATCAGAAGGAAGAGGATGAGAAAGATTCTGAGCATTGTTTCAACTAGTAATGCACCAAATGAATTGTAATTTTAAGGCAGGACGTCGGAGGCTCCTATTTGCAATCCCTTTCTTTATTGCACCCACAGCAGTAAAGAACAGTGACAATAAAGAACAAGAAAAAACAAGAAAACCAAGCCCCCAATGTGGGGTACACTCCCAATCTGTAAGCCCCGCCCCCAAGTCTATAAATGGTCTGGGCTGGAGCAGTCACACCCTCTTTCTTTACTGCTCCTGCTACAGACCAGATAAGTATCCCTAACCTTTTACTTTCTGGTAGTTATTTATTGATTTATCTGTTTTTTACCATTTTACATACTTGTTTTTTATTTCACGTATTTATATAATAGATTAAGATTGAGTTGCTCTGCAGGGTACTGACTTTCCCCGGCTCTAACAGTGGTCTTCGGATCACTGGGATTTTACTGCCCTTTACTTGCCTTGTTTGTTCTCTGTTATTTATTAAGTTTTGGTTGCGACCATCCGGCTTCAGCCGCGGCGATTGTGTGTTTTTCTGCTGGGAGCTTTGGCTGCTTGATGGCATATACTGACACTTAGGAGGTTTATGACCCGGAGGAGGATTCCCCGGTGTCTGACCCTGTGCTCCCGTGTTTACTCGCTCTCTGGGGGATGATGGCAGTGGCGCTTCGTTGATGCTCACATGCATTTGACTCTCCGTGTATATTCCTTCCTCTGGGGGGGGGGTCACCGTTTATCCCGGGCTGCGTGCGCTGCTCCCGCTCGCAGGGGGGGGCGCACGGCTCGCGGGCTGATTTTTCGCGCCATTTGCCGCATGTCATCATGTTTCCCTGCACGATGCTGCACTCTTTGAAGTTCCCTCACGTTCAGCCTCCCCCGCTGAGTGCTCTGATTACAGAGAGACAGCTCCTGCACCTCCCGGTGATTGATGAGCGGACTGTTAATCCTCTGGCTTGTGTGCCTGATCCTTTTAACCCTTTAACAGCTGGTTTTTCTGCCCTATCCACTAATTTTAACGATCTCTTAAGAGGCAGTGCCTGAGTAACTTTCTGCTATGAAGGTGTCCCTATATATAACTTTCTGCTATGAAAGTGTCCCTATATATAACTTTCTACTATGAAGGTGTCCCTATATATAACTTTCTACTATGAAGGTGTCCCTATATATAACTTTCTACTATGAAGGTGTCCCTATATATAACTTTCTGCTATGAAAGTGTCCCTATATATAACTTTCTGCTATGAAGATGTCCCTATATATAACTTTCTGCTATGAAGGTGTCCCTATATATAACTTTCTGCTATGAAGGTGTCCCTATATATAACTTTCTGCTATGAAAGTGTCCCTATATATAACTTTCTGCTATGAAGGTGTCCCTATATATAACTTTCTGATAAATATACTGATGTCCCTATATAAAACATTCTGATAAATATACTGATGTCCCTATATTACATACGGATAAATATACAGATGTCCCTATATTACATACGGATAAATATACTGATGTCCCTATATTACATACGGATAAATATACTGATGTCCCTATATTACATACGGATCAATATACTGATGTCCCCATATTACATACGGATCAATATACTGATGTCCCCATATTACATACGGATAAATATACTGATGTCCCCGTATTACATACGGATAAATATACTGATGTCCCTGTATTACATTCTGATAAATATACTGATGTCCCTGTATTACATACTGATATAATATAAGATGTCCCTGTATAACGTACAGATGTCCCTATATAACGTACAGATGTCCCTATATAACGTACAGATGTCCCTATATAACGTACAGATGTCCCTATACTACAGTACTGATAATATAAACTGTCTCTATATATAACATATTGGAAAAATATACAGATGTCCCTAGATTACATAATGATAAAGTATACAGATGTTCCTGTATAACATACTGATATAATATAAGATGTCCCTATATTACGTACCGATTAAAACGTACAGATGTCCCTATATATAACATACTGATATAAGATGTCCCTATATTACGTACTGATGTCCCTATATATAACATATTGATAAAAAATACAGATGTCCCTGTATAACATACTGATAAAATATTCGGATGTCCCTGTATAACATACTGATAAAATATTCGGATGTCCCTGTATAACATACTGAGGTCCCTGTATAACACACTGATAAAATATACGGATGTCCCTGTATAACATACGGATATAATATAAGATGTCCCTATATAACGTACCGATATAATATAAAGCTGTCACTACATCTCATACTGGTAAATATAAAGGTGTCCCAGGAGTCACATACGGATTATAAAATATACGGATGTCCCGGTATCTAATACGGAGTTTGAGATACAAGGTGTCCCTGTGCTCCTTTCTATAGAATTACTTGTGAAATAAACCACTCTGAGGTTTTGGATTTCTTGCATGGGCATTAAAGTGTAAGCTCATCTGCCTCGGTAACCTCTCGATTTAAGAGGAGTCCTTCATAATGAGACCAGAAGCCGCTCCTCTGAACGACCGCACATTCACACGCGGCTTTTCAGCCATGAAGGTAAATGCTGGATTTTATATCCTCACCATATAATTCCACTTTGTGTATTGAAACCCGAAACTTCATCTGATTTTTACATCCATTATGGCGGATGCCAACACAGAATTGCCGCTACGAGCGGATGGCTTCCCGGGCAAGTTACTCACCACGGGGAGGCCCCCAGATGCACCCCTGCTATGTGCCGCTGGTATAAAGTCAGATGGCAAGGCCCATCACCTTTCCAGAGGGGCTGGCATCCACTACCTGTGGCCTTAACCTCCGACACTAACCCTCATATGGGACCCCACGATGCCCTCTGAACTAACCCAGTGGGCTCCAAGAAAGGTGCTATGGCAAAGCACATGGATAATCCTCCTGGAGGGGCTGGCATCCCCGATACTCTGCCCTCTGAGATTTGCGAGGTGACCTCGTGTAAATGAGCCCCTGACCGCGGGGCCTCAGTAGCGGTCTCTAAGATCAGGCCTAACCTTCTGGGTTCTGGCCGACTCCCCACGACCACTGACTCGGCGAGTGAGGAACCCGAGCACGGGGAGGATGACGGAGCACTAGAGATCTATGCTCCACAAGATAATGGCCTGTTGGCCGAGGAGGAATGACCCCCACCATCACCTTTCCTTTCCGATAAGGAGGCGTCTCTGCGTCACGGAGGTGGAACTGGTGTTTGTGACACCGCTCTGACGGTCCCACCCGTGGTTCCCTCTATTTTGGAAACATGCGGCGGCACCTCCCAGGTCGTTGCCGGAGTCGAATGCGCTGTTGACAGGACCGGACGGCCTTCCACATCTGCTGTTCTCAACGAGACGCCTGTCTCTGGTGGCGTGGTTGGTTTTCGGTCCTCGTTGAGGGCTTCTGACATTTTGTCAGGAACTGATGTGTTGTTACATCTTGCATGGGCCGCTTGGCATGGGGGTGCCTTCGCCGGGGAAACGATTCCACTTCTGCTCCTTTAGGTTCAGTGTTGGATTTCTTGTCCTCATTGTTTGAGTCAGGTTTGGCTTTCCACGCTATTCACGTCTGTTGGTCGGCCGGTCGTTTGGGTTTTGATCGTGGGTGCTAGTCTTTCTCGGCCCGGCTCCGAGATCTTCGTTCTACTAGGGATGTATCCCGAGTTGTTGCTTTTCTTCGATCGTGGCCAGGACAACCCGTCCTTGTCTCACCGACAATTATTGGCAAGATGGCCGGTATTGTTTTGTTTCCTTTCGTACTTTATTTTAAGCCGGTCTCTCATTGGTCACGGGCACTGATGCGTTGAACATGCAAATAGGAGCCTCCGACGTCCTGCCTTAAAATTACCAAATTTTCCTATTATATTGACGGAAAGTTTGGATTTTAATAAGGACTCGGAGGCGAGTATTTCCCGCCTCTCCCGCCCTGGGGGGGGGGGGGGGTGTTCTCGACCGGCTGGGTTATTGCTGTGGAGGGGCGCAGCGCATGATTTTCATTTGATTTTGTTCCTCATATCTGGGGTTGGGTACCGGTGTTTTACTGTCCGCCCTTCTTAATCTTTGGCTTTGTGTTATATGTTTCTTACAGCCATTTGAATTCCTATGGAGTGGATCTTTGTGTGGACTTGACGGGCGCCCTGGACTTAGTTCCTGTTTGTTCCTGGGCCTCCTTCCGTTAGTCGCATGAAGAAAGAGGGTGTGACTGCTCCAGCCCAGACCATTTATAGACTTGGGGGCGGGGCTTACAGATTGGGAGTGTACCCCACATTGGGGGCTTGGTTTTCTTGTTCTTTATTGTCACTGTTCTTTACTGCTGTGGGTGCAATAAAGAAAGGGATTGCAAATACTCGCCTCCGAGTCCTTATTAAAATCCAAACTTTCCGTCAATATAATAGGAAAATTTGGTAATTCTTGTTGGCTTTCAACACATTAGGAAAGAACAATTATTTTAGAGATGCAGTAAGTCTTACATTTTTTAAGTTGAAACTTCAACTTAAAAAATGTAAGTACCTTCAGGAAGGTTGCTTTCTTTGCAGAGGATGTAAGCATATTTTCCATCTTCCTAAAAAGATCCTGCAGTAGGAAGACCAGTTCTGCAGGGCCCAACTGCACCACTTCAGTAGCCTGGAAAGGTAATAAGAGAATAAAGGAAACACAGCAGACCTTTTCAAAACGGAGACAGAAGAGTAACACTAACAGTATATTCAAAGAAAGGTGAAAACCAGGAGAACTGGCAGGAGGAGAACAATCTAGACCAAATAGCCTATTTGGAAAGTGAGATAAATGGGAGAATTTTTCTGGTTTGGCTATTTTGACCTAGAATTTTCACTTCTCCAGTCATTCTCCTGCGTTTCACCTTTCTTTGAATAGACCTGATAGTATCTGCAGGCCACAAACATCAAATTATATTTCTGCAACTTCAGTTTGTTCCATCTTGTCATGGAATTTCATGCAGTTACAACAACAGACTTTACCTCTGTGCAGTCCAACACATATATGATATTTAATCTTTAAAAATGGACAAAAAGCCCTAAGTTAAATACAATGAACACAATTTGTGTAATTTACTTTAACCCCTTCGCTACCGAGTGGTTTTCACTAAAACCACTGGCAGGAACCGGTGCTTTTATGGAAAATCACTTTAAATGGCCCCATAACATGACCAACACACGCAAATGCATACAAAGCTACATACAGATAAACACTGTAAAAGTACCATATAAGCGATTTCCAACACTTTTTCAGACATTGTACAGTATTTGACATACAGAGGGCTCCACCTGCTGATTACATTTTGGTACTACAAAATTTTGTCCCTCAGACAATGAAGACAGTCTCCGAGGACATTTCGGACACACAGAGCAGTTTCAAGAGTTGCAAAAAATCAGCTGCAATTACCTAACGTGTTGCACTTTTGGGACATGATCTAGAAACCACATGCAAACAAATTTATTTTGCAGTAAACAAAATGTGTTTCTATTCCTCCAGGAAACATCCATATCAAGTTAACTCAATCACAGGCACCCACATTTTAGGATAGAGTTAGTGAATGGGGTTGAAAAGCATGACAGTGGTTTACCTTTGTATGAAGGTCAGTGTCCAATATAGATCGAGTAAGGAGGCCACAGTGAAGAACAGTGAACACTTCCAGATCAAGCTCACGAAAGTAAGCACGGTAGCTATTAAGACTGACTGTTATTTTACTGCTATCTTCCTTCTCCTAAAAGTCAATGCAGTTTTAGGGAAGAAGGAAAAGAAAAAAAAACACAATTAACTGTTTATAGAAAGTTATCCATTTTTTTCTTTGTAAAATATAAGTTTTCATTTGCAAATGGTTTTCTCACGAGGCTTCTTGAAAGAATCTAATGCAATATTGATAAAACAATGAAAAATAAAGTTTTGAATGATAGATTAAGAACAAGGGGCCAGATCAGAACCGGGACATTAAGCACAGTGCTCAAGTTGTACAGCATAGCAGCTCGAGCTCTGCGCTTAACTTTACAGCGACCTATTACATCTGAGACACAAGCTCTGCTTGCATCTTGGATGTAGTGGCAACTTACTATACATTAATGACTCCTATACTTTATATGAGAGACATAAATATGTGCCTAGCAGATGAAGAACCAGCTAAGTTCGTTCTTAATCTGCACATAACGTTTTTCAGAAATGAATAATGCTTTTCCAGGGGCGGACTGACCCATCGGGCACTGCCCGAGGGCCCGCAGGTCAGTAGGGGCCTGGTTTGAGGCGACGCAGAGGGGCCCCTGCCGGTTTTCCTCCAATCACTGAACAGGCAGCCAGCGGCGCTCTGAAAATGCCGCGGTGGCTCCACCTCAGAATTTTCGGAGCGCCGCTGGCTGCCTGTTCAGTGGTCGGAGGGAAACCGGCAGGGGCCCCTCTGTGTCGCCTCAAACCGGCCCCTCAGACAGTGCCGCCGGTGAGCAATGGGGGAAGGGGCACACAATATATACCCATGTTTGAGCTGGGTGGTGCAATATATACCCATGTTTGAGCTAGGGGTGCGCAATATATACCCATGTTTGAGCGGGGGCAATATTTACCCATGTTTGAGCTGCTGGGGGCAATTTATATCAATGTTTGAGCTGCTGGGGGCAATTTATTTCAGTGTTTAAGCTACTGGGGCAATTTATTTCAATGTTTGAGCTGCTCGGGGCAATTTATTTCAATGTTTGAGCTGCTGGGGGCAATTTATTTCAATGTTTGAGCTGCTGGGGCAATTTATTTCAATGTTTGAGCTGCTGGGGGCAGTATATACCCACGTGTGAGCTGCTGGGGGCAGTATATACCCACGTGTGAGCTGCTGGGGGCAGTATATACCCACGTGTGAGCTGCTGGGGGCAGTATATACCCACGTGTGAGCTGCTGGGGGCAGTATATACCCACGTGTGAGCTGCTGGGGGCAGTATATACCCACGTGTGAGCTGCTGGGGGCAGTATATACCCACGTGTGAGCTGCTGGGGGCAGTATATACCCACGTGTGAGCTGCTGGGGGCAGTATATGCCCACGTGTGAGCTGCTGGGGGCAGTATATGCCCATGTGTGAGCTGCTGGGGGCAATAGATCCATGTGTGAGCTTCACATTACTGTGGGTTTATTGCTGTGCAGCTCTGTAATACGCTCATACACACTGCACATTCCAGTGAGTTTTATTGTTGTGGAGCTCTGTAATGTGCAGTGTGTCAAGATTTTTACAGTATCTGTTAAAGTGATCGGAAGTTTCCCACATTTTCCACAGGGACTTTCTGTGCCGCGGCGCAGGCTTAGCTGCAATGAGTGGGTGATGGCTGCTACAGCAGTGTGGTGGCCATCTGTAAGTATGTGGGGGGGGGGGCGGCACAATTCGCTGCTGGGTCCAAATGGATTTTATTCACACAATTTTCAAAAAGGTTATTTTTAGGAGTTCAGAAACAAATTCTTTAGCACAATAATGTACATGTGGGTGTTCCGTTGTAGGGTGTGTTTTTTAGGGGTGTGGCCTCCTGTGGGTGTGGAACAAGGGGGGCCCCCATGACCTCCTATTGCCCGGGGGCCCCATTAGTTGTCAGTCCGCCCCTGTGCTTTTCCATGACTGGTGTTAAGTGAATGTGCTGAAGCGTAATCACTTAACGCAGTAATTGAAAGCCACAAAAAAAATAAAAAAAATTACTCGCCCCAGATCCCTTGGTGGAACGAGCGGCATGATGTGCCACTCCCTCGCTCCACGGCAAGAGGAACTCTGGGAACAAATAGCTATAGTCAAATGCGCATCCCTCAGCCGACCTGGCCGGATCTTGCTTGGGTGAGTTTGCATCCGTCTCCATGGAGTCCTGTGGACTGCTAGACCTGATAACAGCACGGCACTTAGCGTTGCTGGTGATATAATCCTGCAGCTCATATGTATTACAACTCAAGCTGCTGGGAAATTGCCTCTGTTGTAATGCAGAGGTCAAAGGCAAGCTGCAAATTGATAACGGCAGACGTATGGTTTTTCCATTTGCGTCTTGCCTTTACCGACTGAGTTGTGATCTGGCCCAAGATTTACTGAATTGCCCAGGCGTTTAGGCTATGTGCGCTTCTTACCCCAGGTCTGTGTGACTTTTAAATGTCATGTACATGGAACCATAGAAATATAAATATTGGAGTATGTTGCCACGGGGTGGTGTGGGCTTCTTAGCCATTTCAGATGCATGCCAGCACTGACAAAGAGATCTCATTGTTAACAAAGGAGCCACAATGGCAAGCAATGAGTCAGTCCGAAACGCAATGTGTATGTATAGCTACAACCATCTTACAGGGGTGTGAATCCAATGGTTTGGAAAAAAGTCTTTTTGAACGGACAAATACTGTATGCAATACGCCACTTCACTATGGAGACATACTGGAAAATTACTTTATGACCACAATATATTAGAATTACACTAGTTTTAAGTGAACATCCAAGATTGATCTGTAGAGAAGAACACCTGCCTCACAAATAAGAGCTATTAGAAAGAATGAGCAATGTATTTGTGGCTCTGTCTGGGACTTTCACAGGAACAAGTATCCTTATTTAATAAAACAGCTACGAATCTGAGAGAGAAATGCTATTGTATTCACTTCTTGTAAATTACCTTGCAGAGACTAAGAAAAAGAGACAATAGCAGATGAGGTGTAAACACATGGGAACCGAGTTAGAATGTATCACATCTTTGCTGTGATCCCTGCCACAGGGTTGTTTCCTGAACTGACTTTTTATGCTTTGATGTTATACTGTGAGCGCAAAGACATGTTAGGTTCTTACTGGACGGGAGCTAGGAAGAGGACATCACATTGTCCTGTACACAGATATTCTATTTCCTCAACAGTACAGTATGCCTTACAGGCCTGTTTGGCCAGTCACAAATTAACCCTGTATAATCTTAACTGTCACACCAGTCCAACATCCCATAATTCTGAAAATAATGTACCTTCTCTGGCTCGTTCTTGTCAATTTCTGATGACTCTATTTCCTGTTGTTGTTCAATTTGAGAGCTGTCTGCAGATGAGTTTTTACTTTCTGCCGACGTTCGTTTTTTTCCTACAGTATATATAATTTTGTTATTTTGTGAGCACATCCACAATTGCCTTATCTGGGTACATTGGAGGCCTTTCCACAAGGTTTCTGCACCATCGTTTTGGAAAAAATAGCATGGTAAGGAGTCATGGAATTAAGTATTAAGGAAATTAAGAAAAGACAGCATCAACCAAGAACGTCAAGGACCTTAATTGATAGACTTTAGTGGATCATACAATGGAATAAACCTGTATGTTATGCCTTACAGATATCTTGTTTCAAGGTGTATGGTAAAGATTTATACCTTTTTTTGGCTTTTTTGCAGTAGAGACTGGAATAGGAGTGGGCAACCCTTCCTGAGAGTCTAAGTCAAAGTTTGCAGGTGGGGGAATGAACCCAGTAGAGACTAGAACATGGAAAGAAAGAAATAAAAGGATGGGAAAACAGTGGAAAACATCAACATTTAAAATATATATATATATATAACAATAACGCATGCTTAGAAAATATTTCTTTCTATATATAAATTTGGATCCAATATTAGTCATGTAACAATGACACCACAAGCACAAAGCTGCTGCAGTATTTAATAGAATTCCAAATAGCCCATACCTGCTAGGCATTTCTCTAGGACCGACTGCAGCCATGTAATGTTCTGTAATCGCGAAAGGACCTTTCCTTTCATCTCTGCGCTGTTCTGCTTACAGTAAGCATTCACAACCTAACAAGGCAAAATACATTGAGATATTTCCCTACCAAAATAAATTCAAATGAGACCTAGCAATTGCACGTTTGTATTTACCTCTCTGAACCAGTTGAGCGTAAAGAAAAGAAGTGAGCAGAGGAATTCCCGCTCTTGCTTAGAGAGAGACTCAAGTTTTTCTGTTACCTCCAAGTCTGTGAGATACAAAGGGCAGCCTGTGGATACGACAGAAATCTACAATCAATGGACATACAGTTATCCTGCACAAGACTTCAGAAGCAGCGTAGAAAAGCCAAAACGGAAACATCAGTGACCTCCTAAGAGCAATCGTACAGTATTTCTCAAAACTTTTGTCCCATTGAATACTTCTGCTTATATTCACCAGGTAAACCCATTCAGTTCCCATATGACCAACGTTATCAAGTCACAAATTAGACAGAATGTGTGAAATAAGAGCATTACCCACCGTACCTTCAGTTTAGTATGTTGTCAAAGCCATTGTTATAGGGCTAGGTTCCAATGTTATTTTTTGCAAAACACTTCCAAGCATTGATTATGAGGTTTCCAGATGCAGTTACAAAACAAGGGCCATATTACAATGTTGATGCTAACTTAACCAGAGCAGTTGTAAACTTAAAACCTCCATAGGCTATAATGGCTCTGGGAAGTTTACAACAGCTCTGGTTAAGTTAGCACCAACTATGTAATATGGCAAGTGTTTGGTCCCTTCGATGCCTTTAGCAAATCTTGGATATAGCTATGGAAATAACTGTGCACTGGCCAGGAGCAATATGAAGGCCCTCATTGAGTTTGATTGAAATTTTGGACATCCAGGTTTTCTGTTATTATACACTTTGGGCAGTATTACAAAGCTGGTGCTAACTTAACCAGAGCTGTTGTAAACTTACCAGAGCCATTATAGCCTATGGAGCTGTTAATTTTACAACAGCTCTGGTTAAGTTAGCATCAGTTTGTAATACTGCCCTTTGACTTTAAAAGTTCAAGAGAAAGAATCAGATTCATAGTGTAAAACGTGCTTTATTTATTTGCTAGACAGATATAAATATTGAAGTAGTTTTTTTTGTGACTATAGACCAAGTTCACAGGTTGACAGCAAGAACACATGAAAGAGTAGCAGCACCTAACAAAGCGTCGATTTCGTCAAGGTTCCCATCATGTTCGTCTTCTATGCACAGCCGAAGAAGTCGGAAATATGGAGCTAGACAAATTGGAGACACAAGTCTGGGGAGAGAAATTTAATTATGGAAACAATGAAATTATGCAATAATAGAATGTGCGCTATTGAGCCATGCCCAAACATACTTATTGTATAGTAACAATTATTGGACAAATTAAACATAACTACAACCGACCAATACTACTAGCTATATATTGTTTATGCTATCATTTTGCCCATCTCTGCGTTTTTTAAATCTTCTCATTTCTTAAATGGCTTTTCTACAAATATTTTATGAAATTGTGTACTTTTGCTTACTTTTTAAGTCTTTAGCACTTCTAATCTGTACAAAATAGCTTTTTATAAAATAAAAAAAAATAAAAAATTCCAGGTTCCCTGAACACCAGGTAAAATTGTAATACGAGTTTTGCAATATACTGGTGTTATAATTGGGGGAAAAAAGGCACATTTATTAGTAAATGAAAAGGTGGTCATGCAATTTCTGATAAATTTACCGAACAAGCCTTTTAAAAAGAAAATATTAGCAAGAAGAAAAAAATAAAAATATATATATATAACAAAATAATAATTTGAAATAGCGTCAAGGAAAAACCTCTCGTAGGCTCCAATGGTGCCTAATGTGTGATGCAAAATGCACAGTGAATTACCTGTTCCATTTAGAATTTATGGGCCCTATTACATACTTAACGCAAAAACGCATGAAAAACGCATGTTTTTTTGCGCGAAGCGTTAAACGTTAACGCATGAAAATCACCGCTGGAATTACATTCCACATGCATTTTTTCATCCGTCGGGAAATTGCGCTCGTAAAACCGACGCACAAAAATGTGCGCATAGTACAGTTGCGCGCAGAAATCAGTGAGCGCAATGTAATTTTTAGGCTGGGGTCAGACTAACGCATTTTTAACGTGCGTTTAGGCGCACTTAATCACGGCCGCAGTATCAGCAAATGATGGCCAATATACGAAGTACAGCTGCACAACGCAAGTGGAAAATGAACGCATTTTTTCGAGAACGCAGAACCGCTAGTACTGACGTACAGAGTGCGCCGCAGCGGCATAGCGGCGTGTGTGCGTGATTAGGAGAGGTCAGACGCTGCTAATGTCCAGCCTACATAACGTCCAGACGCAAGAAGTGGTTTATTGACGATCCGTAAAAAAAAATCACACACAAGAGTGCGCGTCGTCTGACCGTTTTCGCGCATTCCGTGAAAAAATACGTCAATGCGTTCAGACACACTTTTTGACGGTCAGTGCGAATAATGTGTTCGTTTGACCCTAGCCTTAACGCGAGTAAGTCATTTTGTGCAGACTGCGCACAACAGACGTACGTTATGACAGAAGACAAGGTAGTGGCAGTCATTTTTGACGGATCTAGTAAAATAAAAATGTGCACATCAACGTTCTCTGTGAATCCGCAGTTTGGTACGGTCAGGTTGTTACAATTTGCCGTTACTACCAGCTTTTCAAAGACTTTAAAATTATGCGCGCAAATGTTGTCCGTTAAATTTTGCACTAAGAAGGAGCGCACCAGCGCACAAACGCATTTGCGCTCACAATGTTAAGTATAGGATGTGCGCACTAAATTGCGCTCGCAAAGGGTTCGCGCAGGGTCACTCGCGTTAGACGTTAACGGGCATTTTGTGCGCGAACGTTGTAATACGACTGTCAGCGCAAAGGGTTTTGCCCCTCGCGTTAATGCGTTTTTGCGCACGCGCTAAATTGTGCGTGAGGAATGTAATAGAGCCCCATATGTATACTGTACAATTCTCACCTAGCTTCACAATCACATGTTCTTCAATCTTGCAACTTTAAACAATCAGCGGCACTATCATGTGCCTGTAGCTAAAAAGGGGACGCTATGGGGATAAATTTCCGTTCGCTAATTACCCTTGAGTCCAGCAGCCTGCCCCTTAGCAGACGCTAGGGTTCTGAGTGCTTGGGGGAAGCGATAAAGCGCTGTCCCGAGGATCCTCTCCATGGAGTCCATAGGACTACATGCACACCTGCTGCCAGGTCACATGACCGGCAGGATCTCGCCTCTCGCGAGGTCCTGCAGGTCAGTGGAGTGATGGAGAAGGGAGACTGGACACCCCCCCAGTCTCACTCTGCTCTCAGCAGCCAAAAGCGGTGGATCGGGCCACCGTTCTTGTCGCGGGATGAGAGGTGATTATTCGATTGTGGGGGGGGGGGGGGGGAGTTTGCAGCTGTAGCTGATTCTGCAGATGTGGAAACAGTTACCTACGACTCTAAGCTGTAGCAAATGTTTTTAGTTAGCGACAGCTGTTTGTAATTAGCATTAGGACTTTGTGATCCTAACGCTAATTACGCTCTGCTTATTCTTTGCGTTCCCCATGTTAAATATAGGGAAAGCAAAGTACAGTAAACCCGCTCTAAAAAGCGCTAATAGCAATTTGCTAATGGATTGTTTAACCTGTTAGCGATCGGCATGCTCATTTATGTGAGCACTAGCATTAAGGAGGTGATATCGTCCCAGGTCTATTAACTGAATGTGAAACTCAGGAGAACTGGCAGGAAAAGAGAATAATCTAGACCAAATAGCCGATTTGGAAAGTGAGATAAATGGAAGAAAATTTCTGGTTTGGCTATTTTGACCTAGAATTTTCACTTCTCCTGCCAATTCTCGAGTTTCACCGTTAGTGAATAGACCTGTAGGTCTTCACAGTTTCGAAACACATTTTTCTGCAAAACATAAGTAACAAGTACTCACAGTTCCCCTTTACTAGTCTCTAGTGCTGTTCCTTTAGCAGCAAATTCCAGAGACATAAGGGGTAGGAGGTTGATGGCAATGCCACCTTGGCTTTCATCTTCATCAAGGTTGTACATGGCTTTCACTGGGAACAAGTGATTGCTGGGGGGGAAAAAACAAAAATTCGAAGCGAGTATATTACAATGCAGATGGCACATTCAGGGGCTCAGAAATATGTACCCAGTTAATTATTAAATAAGCATTTCCGATCAATTAAAACAGATACCATACAGATAACAAAGGAGCAGCTGAAATAAGGTACTGGAGAATCTATGTAGACCAGGGATATCAAACTCCAGCCCCCGACATGTTAAGCCTACATTCCCAAGAATTCTATAAAATGCAAAAGGCGGCCAGAGAATCATGGGAATAGTAGTTCATAAACACCTGGGGGATGACAAAAGTTTGAGATGCCTGATATAGAGAGTTAGCTGGCAACAGAGTACAGATGAAGAATTAAGCAGGATACACAAAACAGTTTCATTAGGTTATAAACAATGTGCCACGAGACAACGCCTTGCCTCACATATGTGAAATATAGATTCTTCACCTCTATCTCAATCCATTGACAAAGAGATGGCATCAGAGCACATTATAGCAGGTAATTTATTAAGACTAAGGACGAATTGATCACAATTAGAAACATGATATTTGATCTGTGTTAGATGCCTTAGTGTTAAATATTTTGTGCATTTCTACATGCTATACAAATGATAGAATTTAAAATGTGATGTTATAGCAATGTCATTACAGCTTTCTTATTCAAGCTTGATATGCCGGTAGGAAATGTTCAAAGGACATGCTATTAGGTTGAGCCTGAGAGCATACAATACAACTGTTGCCTTTTGTACATGTTTCTATCTTTCCTTGGTTCCCATAGAATTCTTTGAGGAAAAATATTCCTGCAAAATGACAGCGGCTGCTGCTACTTAATAACTACGTACCCTTTGGGAAGTGGGTCAAGATCAACAACGAAATCATTTTGAAAGTCATCCAGAACAGTCTTTCGCACCCAGTCCTATACAAGACAAAAAAAAGTCAAATAAAACGTTTAACCCAATGCAATGGGGAGGCACAAGCCAGACAAACAAAATGTACTTTATTTAAACCAGAAATCAATCAGTCAGAGGTTTATCAGTCATACCATGACTTGTTGGTCCAGGTTTCTTTTCTGGATCAGACTGGCCATCTCATCATAATACAGAGCAGAAGCTTCTCGAGTCCTTTCGCTGCAGGCTCGTACCAACTCCAACAGGGTAGTGATCTGTGATCAAAGGAACAGGAATTGAAATCTATATACTTACAACTTAGAGCTACACAGGAATGTAAGGATGTCCCGATCGGTATTTTTGGTAGGCAGATCTGAACCGGGTCATGCAGTATTCGGGTTGACAGATACAGAATCCCAATCCGATCATAGCCCGACCGGCACCTCAGAATGCAGGGCCTTTGCAGGTCATGTGGCAGAAAGGGAAGATGCTACAAGTGAATGCAGATGTAGCCAGAGACTTGCACGGTCTTCCCCATCTCTAGGACTCGCGAGCAGGCTGGGGAAATGCTGAGTCACTGCAGTGACTCAGTAATTGGGTTGGCTTGAAAAAGTCAATCTTCTAGTCCCTGAAAAATGCCGCTATTAGGTCCCGATCCTAGGAATCAGATCGGGTCAGCCTACAGGAAAGGAATGTATTAATAATGACGCAGTGAACTTTGCCTTCATATTATAAGGTTTGGGATCCGTGGTTGGTGTGGATGCCTATTTGAGGGTTTAGACAGGACGGGGGAGGGTTGTGCGGTGGATTGCCTCCCCAGGGCACAGTGAATGCTCTGTCTGTCTGCCGTATGTCTACCATGCACTCTGAGGTGCATACGCTTTTTTCCATGGGAGTTACGTCTTTTCTTTCTTTCTTTCTTTCTTTCCTTTTCTCCCTTATTCTGTGGGGGCTTGGGCACCCCCTCTCCATTTTCCTTTCCCTGACTTTCCCTCTTCTCTCCTTTCTTTCTCCTCAGAAATTCTGGATGGTGGCTTCTGTTTGTTACCTGACCAAAAAATTTATTGCAATGTCTTTTTTGTATACCCTGTGCAATAAAATTACCGGTACATTTACAAAAAAAAATTAATAATGGCGCAGTGAAAATAGTCTACTCAAACTGCTGGGTGGATAACAAAGAGTGAAGGCAGATACACCGCACAACAGAGAAAGGAGGCACTCCACTCCACTCTCACACTTTAGGGAAATTTGATGTTATCTTACACTGTGATTTCAAACAGGAATACGTTCAGTGCAGTATCTTGGCCTAGGCCAACAAGGCCTAGGGCGGCACTTTCTAGGGGGGCAGCAAAAAAAGCCTTGAGCTCGCATGGAGCCTGTATAACATGGGAATTGGAAGTTATGATCGTCGAAACTACAAAAAAAACTTTATTTGAACTACAAAGATGGCCACTGGAAGTGACCAGAGCAAGAATCGACCTCCTAGTCTAGGCGTTCCAAGATGGTGGTGGCAGGGAAACAAGAAGCACCGGTAGAGGACCCGCATCCCTTTTAACCCCTTAAGGACGGGAGTAATTTTACGACTTTGGCGCTCTTTCGGAAGTGAAGTTTGCTGATGTTTTTGCTCATCATGTTTAAACGCGGTTTTAAGTCACATATTATTATACCACCCAGACAAATTATATATCGTTCTTTCCGGCAGACTCGGCAGATTAATAATATATCATAATTATATATATACGTCATGTCCTGCCAGAATGCTAGAACAAAAAATGTAAAAAAATGTGAATTTTCAATAAAATTTCAATCATCCACAGTGTGTAAAGTGTTTTTTTTTTCACATTTTATTATCCGATCCTTTGCGGTTATATTCTATGGGGTAGACTTGGGAACCCATTTTTTTTTTTGGGGGGGGGGGATTACGTGATTTTAGCTAAACCCCCCCCCCCAAAAAAAAATCATTGGTGAAGCATCATTGTTCACATTATAATTGAAATGTGAACAATAATGCTGCATCAAAAAAAAAAAAAAGCACGTTTTTATTTTTTTATTAATTAATTAATTGTTTTTTAATTTTTATTTTTTACACTTTTATTTTACTTTTTTCATTGTCATGTTTGATATCGTTGGAAAGGCCATGCTCAGACCTTTCCATCGATATCAGGCATGACCCCTTAGCTGCCACCGATCAGGAGATAAAGGGGTTCAAAGAACCCCCCTATCTCCTGCAAGGGATTTCCATAGGAAATCCCTTTGCAGCTAGGGGCTTCCCCAGTTAACTGACATCATCGCGCATGGCGCGATGAGTCAGTTGACGCGGGGGGGGACCCAGAGGTGGGGGCTGCCATCCAAGATGGCGGCCCCCACCGGAAATAGGCCGCGATCGGGCACAAATTAGTGCCCGGTCGCGACCTGGCAACTCATGGGTTAACCCCCATACATCGCTGCAAAGGTCAGGCTGTGACCCTTCCAGCGATGCTGGCCACAGCCTTGTAGCACCCGGCGATGGGGAGATAGAGGGATCCGAAGGATCCTAATGCCGAGGACGTTCCATGCCGTCCTGCGGCATTAAAGCCCGCCAAATGCAGGACGGCATGGAACGCCCTGCGGCGTTAAGGGGTTAAGCATGCTGTACCTTTGCTGATCGGCTATTACAGGGGCAGCTGCAGAAGAGAGCAGACCGTTTGTGCTCCCTGCTCCTCGAATCTTCACTGGTACGCAGGGCAGGCTGCGTGCGAGGGTGAGACACTCCGCACCACCAGTCATTGACATGTGAGGGCGGTGCGGTGATGTCTTTTCTTCCCCACTCTGCCAGGTCCTCCTCCTCCCATCAGCCACTTGCTCCTGCTCAGGCACATGTGACCAAATTGAGAGAGGCAGCAGGACTCCCAAGACTAGCTGCTCTGAGCTGTGTCTGCTGCAATCATTCAGGGATCTGGATCCATTCCACAGACTCCAAGAATCATGGTGACAACAAATTAATCTGATCTTAATACCAGTCTGCCATACATACCACCAAGTGTGCCATAATATCAGTCTGCCATACATACCACCCAGTGCACCATAATACCAGTCTGCCATGCATACCAACGTGCCCTAATACCAGTCTTCCATATGATACATACCAGCCAGTGAGCCCTAATACCAGTCTGCCATACATACCAGCCAGTGTGCCATAATACCAATCTGGCATAATACCCAGCCAGTGTGCCATAATACCAGCATGCCCTAATACCAGTCTTCCATATGATACATACCAGCCAGTGTGCCATAATACCGGTCTGCCATGCATACCAATGTGCTGTCATACCAGTCTGACATGCCATAATACCAGTGTGCTGTAATGCCATGCATGCCATCATAGCAGTCTGCCATGCAATGCATACCACGTGCCATAATATATACGCATAATGGATACGCTACAAAAAAAAATTTGACACCCAAGCCTAGCACTAGAGTGTTTGGGTTTGGCTTGAAGAAAAGGTGGCAACCCTAAGCACCAGCCTTCAATTAACTGTTCTAAGGGGTATATATATATATATATATTACAGAATGTATATATTTTGAAAGGATATTATCCTTGAGAAAGTCGCCACTGTGTGACAAAACCCGTCGGATTTTCATGTCCATATATGGTTTTAATTCATACTGATTAAATTGATGGTTATTTTACTATCCCAAGTTTACAGTCTATTCTGTCTCTCCACGGCAGTCTTGTGGTTCCCATCCCCCATCAGGATCGTTTCCAGCAGACCCAGTCATCGTGGAGGAAGCTGAGTATACAATCAGTGCTGGAGAGGAAGGGGTGAGTTTTAAACAGGAAGAAGTGTGACCTTGACAGGAAGGGGTGTGTCAAATTTAAATTAGGGGGTGCACAAGTTTAGTCAGGCCTAGGGCAGCACAAAACCTAATTACACCACTGAATACATTCCCAGTGGGAGAAGGGTCAGCAACTTTGATCCTCCAGATATTTTGGAACTACATCTCCCATAATGCTCAGCCACACACTAGGTTGACGGGAGCCTCATTTGAAATGTACTTCCGAAACATCTATAAAAGGTCAAGGCTGCTGAGCCCTGCACTAGAGCAACAGTCTTATAACTGGTTATAATGGCACTTCAGACTGTTTTAATGTGGAACATTTTAAAACTGATTGACAACTAAATTGCTATTGATTTGTCATTCAAGCACATACAATGCATCTCACCTGCCTGATGCTGTCTGCACTCAGAGGCTTGCTTTCTGGACTTTTGGCCCCTGTGTTTCCTCTTGTGGAAAAAAATAAGAATGAGAAGGCTTTTCAAAAACTTTGCTATATAATAGTGTACCAGTACAAATCCTGTGTTCATTCTGCATGTCCAACTCAGTTTAATAGGAGGAACTGTCAAGGCACCAGCGTGATTAAAGAATATTTCTATTAAAATATGGGTGATAATGTGAATCTTTCTAGGGATTCTGACAGTCGAAGGACTGAAGCATAAAAGTGGATAAATAGAAATGATGGTTATTTCCTGAATGTCAAGACATTTGGAAGCTCAATAGCAGGGACATTGTACAATAATAAATACTAATGCGTTCTTTCACCTGCATTCTGCATACATCTCAGCTGCTGTAAAGTGCTGTTATATATATATATATATATAAATATTGCATAAAAAAATATCTGTTCTCAAATAATTGCATTTTAAAAAGGAAGATAACAGGCAAAATTTTATTTTCTTCAAATAAGAGAACTGAGAAAATCCCTTTTGACATTCTTCGAGTTTGGATCTGTAAGAAGAATTCAGAAGTGTGATTCTCACAACAAGAGGATCTTCGCCCATTGCAAAATGTTATAGAAGAGCAGACAGCGCATAACTAAAAGAGCGTATGCGGCAAGGAATTTAGCTCTATTATCACACCTATCAATGGCCATGCTCCCCACCATCCTTATGGCACCAATGATTCCAATACGTTTATATTTCAGTACTGTGCTGGAAAGCTGCTTCCTGATCACGATGTACATGTCGTCCTGGAAAAGAGGAGAAACCGTTACATATCACGACCTGGAAGATGGATGGAAGAATCGGATAGCACGAAAACACGACCGGAATGCATAGTGCCTACTGTAACGTGTGGTGCAGCACGGACAAATGATCTTTGGCAATTTTTCAGGCTTGTCCTTAATCCCGTAGATCTACTGAAAGGATCACTTAAAACTGATAGATACAAAGACATTTTAGACAAATGGGTGCTTCCAGGTTTCTGGCAACACTTTATGGAAACCCATTTCCACTGCAGTTCCAGCATGATTTTGCCTCTGTCCACAAAGCAAAGTCCATGAAAGAATGGTTTTCGCAGGCTTGGTGAGAAGGAACCCAAGTGATTTTTCCAAACCTTAATTCTATTGCACACCTTCAGCATGAATTGGAAAGTAGATTCTGAATCGCACCTTGTCCTATACTACCTGGCTTCAAAAAATAAATTATATATTTTTTTGCTTAATGGGCAATAATTTCTGCAGATGCACTCACAAATCTTGCAATTGCCGTGCCACAAGTGGGGTTTGAGAAGGCAACTTCGTATAATACAACAATCTCTGACTATTCAACACAAGACATATATATATAGAAATTAATTATTCTTACCTGTATGTGTCCACCCTCTCGCCCCTTGCTAAACGCCAGCATACTGAGAATCTGGAATAGCTTGCGGATCTGATGAATGTTCAGGTTATCCAGGTAGTCCAGTATACCCTAAATTTAGAAATAGGTTACTATCAGGGTTATCCAAAGAGATTCGAATTGCTTGAGAAAGGTAACCGAACGCTGAAAATCAGGGTTCGGTTACCTTTCCTGGCCATTCGGCTATCCAGAGAGCAGGCAATTCGCCAAATCCTGTCGAATTGCCTGAACATACGGTGCCTGTTCGGTCCCTGTTCGAGGGCAGTGAAATCCCCATCAAAAAGCACTGCTTCGGCTATTCAGAGAACACAAACCAGCAGTGAAAGGTTCCCCTAATGTCCTGCCATTCGGTGGTTTAATTCGGCAAATTTATTCAGGAGAATCCCATAGGCTTCAATGTTAAAAATATTCCCGTTTTAATTCAATATCGAATAAACCGTTCATTATAAAATTCTGCAGCAAAAAGTCTCTTTATTTATAGATTTTTTAGGATACTTTAAGCATTTTTCTGAATTTTTAAAAAAAAAATTAAAAGTCCGATTTTTTTTTTTTTTTTTTTCAGTTTGCTTATTTTTTTTGTAATAGCCCTCTTTATTATCATTCCCTGGACCTCCTGTGAAAATTTCAGACATTTTCGCTCAGTAGTTTCTTTGCAAACAGCGTTTCTTTTTCCCAGATTCATACAAATGGTTTTTCTAATTTATTCACTGCCTCCTCTACGTCACAGCTGCTTCGTCACAGCTGCTTCGGCTCTGTGTGATTCGGCTCCTTTTCGGCTCCTGTTCGGCTCCTCTTCGAAGGTTAATCCAGATGTTTTTGCTTGTTTTCAGCGTGCATTCGGTTAGTTTTCGTCAGGTTTGCGACGGCTTTTCCCTGCAATTCGGGGACCCTGTGCTGTTTGCTGAATACACCGCAGGGTCACCGAAATGCAATCGGCAAAAGGAACCGAATTGAAGAGAACAAAAAGTCACCAAACGTGCGGTGACTTTTCGAATCTCTTTGGATAACCCTGTAAGAATTTTTATTCCTGTCTTCTAGATCCTAAAAGGCCTTTTTATAGATGTAGAATTTTCCTAAGGATGAAGGTAAGAGAAGATACTCGCTTTTATTACATGAATCCAGGAGGACTGGTTCATTTGGAGAGGGGGGTGTTGGAAGAACCTATTTGTGATTTCATTGCACATGTTGTGCTTTTTGTTATACATAGGTCTTACTTGCCATTTGAGAATGCAATAGGAGCCTCAGAATCCTTGTGTTAAAATTGTAGTTCTCCTATAGCTTGCATTCAAAAATATCACTTCCATGATTTAATTCTAAGACATTTTCCTTACCAATATTTTTGTATTCGTTTTACCAAATTAAAGCGAAATATCACTAATTTCCTGATGTACAACCTTAAAGATTGAATACATGACCTGTATCTGAATCGTAAAAAGGAGGACAAATCGCCGCTTCTGCTTGCCGGGAGCAGAGTGAGACTGGGACCAATAAGTACGTATATTGATCAGCGCAATAAAAATTGCTATCAGGATCTTGGTGTCTCTCATAGATCAGCAGACCATATTTTGGTACATAAAACAAAATATAAAAATACACAATGGTTAAGTATATCAAATATATACTATAAATAAAATGCAATGAATGAGGTTTCACTCACAAACATAGAGCCTAACACTGGCTCTAAGTGGAACTGCACATTTTGGGTTGTTTTTTCTTCTATATTGTTCACAGGTGACCCACACTTTACACGGCTGTTTCCCTTCACATATCAAGGAACCATATAAGACAAGAAAAAAGACAGCGCAACTCTCCTTGTGCAGAACAAAAAATATACACAAGGAGAGTTGCGCTGTCTTTTCTTGTCATCATTATTCTTCCCTGTGTCTGTTGTTTGGGGAAAGCTACCAGGAGTTATTCGGCACTCCCTCATGTTCTGGCAGAGGGTTGCGGAGAAAGAGGAAGCTGCTACAGATCTGCTTTATTTGGGAGAAGGGACGAACGCTGTAACAGTAAGGGTCTGGTCCTCAACCCGGGGACCAGCTACTACCCCATTAATTTCAGTAAATAGGGTGAAAAACCTGCGCCTGCAGGTTTCTCCTTAGCGTCCACATTTTAGCGTGATATTACAGTGCAGGAGCTAATCGAGCACCGTAGCACGACGCTAAGCCTCAGGATGCTCGGGACAGCGCTAAGCACCGCCGCAAGCATCCTCTCCATGGACTCCATTGAGGCTAACGCTGCCAGTCACATGACCTGCAGGATCTCGTCTCGTGAGATCCGGCAAGTCGGTGTAGTGATTTGCAGAGGGAGACTGCAGTCTCTCACTGCTCCTGAAGGCAAGAAGGAGCTGATGGAGCGGCTGTTCTTGCCACAGGATGTGAGGTGAGTATACGATTTTGTTTTTTGGGGGGGGGGGGGTTGGTTCTGCTGCTGCTGATAGATTCCGCAGAAGCGGAATCTGTTAGCACCAGGTCCTAGCTGTGGTTAACTTACGAGTTAACCGCAGCAGGACAGTAGTTAGGACTTTTTAATCCTAATGCTAATTAACACTTTGCACTCCACATGTTAAGCATAGGGAGCGCAAAGTACAGAAAGCTTGCACTGAACAGCGCAATCTCTGAATCGCTAATGGGTTTTTTAACCCGTTAGTTGGAGCCCTAATCTGAACGCTAACGATTATTCTCATAATCGATTAGTTGGCCGATTAATCGGATAAAAAATTTTTTTTACTTAAGCAATTTGCGTAGTGTACGTAACTTTCGAACGTACATAAGCAAATTGCGTATCTTGCGTACTTTTCACATATGCTATGCGAATGCTTGGTCAGAGGCGTTGATGCTTCATGCGTAGCTTAAGCACATATTTGCTTTCTCAAATGAACGCGGCTACAAACACTTGGTCATAGATGATGATGTCAGCATGAAATCGGGGTTAATAAGCTAAAGTGGTCAGGGTGTGTAGAGTGTCCCTTTTAAATAATTTCGTGAACAAACTGGGTGGGAGGAGGGGCTGGAGGTGGAAGGGAGTTACTTGACCTGAGTGTGAGAGGGAATGGGTATGGACAAAAGACCGGATCTGAGTGTGCAAGTGAGTTTGAGGAAAGGGACCAGACCAAAGGGAGGGAATGGCAGTTCCCGACCAAAGAGGGTGTGGCAGGGAGGATGGGGTGGGGGCACAGGACTGCAGCTTCAAGTAAAGATAAAACACAGGCATACAGCTCCTTCATCCAGTGGCAGTATCCTATGGTTTGTGTTATAGTTTTGCTACTGTTGTAAACGGAATAAAAACAAACTGGTTGTGTCTGACATAACCTTAGAACGAAATCATACATAGTAAAGCAGCGGCGCGTCTTCTCCAATCAGCGCTGAAGCTGACGTTATTTGCGTTTAACTCAGTCTGACGCTAAACAGTGTGTGCTGTACACAGGATGATTAATCAACACCGATTAATCGATAATGGAAATAGTTGACAACTAATTTAATCAGCGATTAGTTGTCGATTAATCGATTAGTTGTTTCAGCCCTAGTTCAGATTGTAATATGGTGCGCCCGCTCTAGGGTCACCAGAGCTAACGTTAACGTTAGTTTTAGGATTGTAACATGGCCTGTAACCTTTTGTGGAAAGGGATGTGCTGTCTATGTATTCGAACTGAGTTTGAACTCATCTGATCATGTCATTCATCATTCAACATAAATAAATTTAATTTATCTGTCATTATTTCGCTTTATCCATACGTGGTATAATTTGGAATGTATGGTGCCCAAGCATTAGAATCTATTAATTACATCACTTATTGATGATTAAAAGAAAATTGACTAATACATAACTCAGTCTTCTTTCACTCAATAAAAATTCAGACAAAGAAAAATGCTTAAACATATTCCTAGATAGGTACAGCCTAGTCTAGGGTAACAGTGAATACAGCTGAGAACCAACAACTTTTCCCTTATTTTTAGTTAGGAGAAGGAGAAATCCAATACTGTACACACCTTTATAAATACAGCATACAGGGCAACTGCAGCTGAGTGCAACGTTACTAACTCAGTTAGCACATTTAGTGCGACATCCACCTCGGCTGGATAACCACTGCACACATGGGTCACTAGTGCTCCAATAACCTCCTACAAAACAGTGACAAATTAATCAATAAACAAATACCACTGATAGACAAATGAAAGGTTAATACCTCCAAAATATTCTAATACATAGAAAGAATCATTAAGGATCAAAGGATAAGGTAATAACATCAATGACCAACTATCAAAATAACCAAAACTCTCAACACAAAACCTCTAGTTGGAATCAGAATTCAAAGCCATGTAATGAATCTTTTTGTATATAAAAGGAATATTTAATGATAAACATAAATAACCTAACTGTAAAAGAGCTCCAAAGACCAGTCATATACTTTGTGACCCCCATATTAAAAGGGAATGTCTAGATATTTTTTTTTTTTTAAATTGACATTTAAACATTTTTCTACCTATAGACAAACTAGAATAAGTCAGTAAGTTTTAAAAATGTGCAAAAATTTTTTTACTTTGTTTAAAACGGTTATTTCATTTTCTCTGGCGACGCCCCTCAGCTAGGGGTGTTTCTTCAGCTCCTAGTTCCTGAATATTTCCCGCCTACTACTCCACATTAACTACATTTCTTGCTCTATCTTGCCCACAGCCCCCATGCATCCCACTACTTCACATACTCCGCTATTACCCTCACCTAGTGTGTCACCTCTCTCCTCTTAGAATGTAAGCTCTTGGGGAGGGTCCACTCTCCTACTGTTCTGTGAGTTTTTGTTGTCCCTATTTGATTCAAATGTCATTTACTTGTCGACAACCTTGTGAATGTCATGTCATTGTCATGTAGATGACTTTTCCTAAAAAGATATTTTACCTGTTGGCAATAGGAATCATAGGCTGAGAAGGTGTGCTTGTACATGAGGCTCCCAAATGAAACCACACTCTGCTCAGGTGATCGTAAAAGTGTCTGAGCCAGAGACAGGATGGAAAGTATATAATCTCTCAAAACCTGAATTGAAAACAAAAATATGAAAGGGTTAGTAGAAGGAAGAGTAAATGGCTAATTGACCATTTGTAGGTTATGAGTAAGAGCGCAGACTGTATATCACATTCTTACCTGAGAATGATTCTTGAAAGCACTTAGCAGTAATTGGTCTGAGATGTGACCCAAACGAATTTTGTTCCTGAGCACTCGCTCCACTTGTTTCTTGCTATTGTTATTATTTGTAGAATAAAGTATTAGCAACACTATTAAATCTGTAACCTGTAACAGGAAAAAAAGGCAATTTCAGGATTAAGAAAAAAAATCTAAGTAACTAAATAGTTCTCGAAACCATATTGAACGTACCTTGTGATTGGACACAGTGTCAACATTTTCTATTGCCTACAAATAATAATATAGTCATTTATTTCATACTAAAATACACATCAGCGCTCTTTTAATGCTGGTTGATTATTTTAAGCAATGTATCTTTATTTTGAGTTGGATTATTATGATGTACATTATGAAATCCTATTCTATATACTACTAGATGCAGGTGAAGAAGGTAAGATGATCAGAAAGGTCGTAAATATAGCCTAAACCTGCTAAGATGTTTTATATGTAAACTTCTGCTGTCATTCTTCACACCTTATTGATGAAAGCAGGTATTTTAAACCAGGTAATTGTGCTTTCTAGTAGCATGGTAACCAGTTCCTATACATACATCGGGTAGGATGAGCATTCATACTGGCACTATCAGGTCTAATCACTAAAGGGTGAAGTCTGGAGAATTGGCAGAAGTGAAAATTCTAGGTCAAAATAGCCGATTTGAAAAGTGATCTAAATGGTAGAATTTTTCTGGTATGGCTATTTTAACCTAGAATTTTCACTTCTCCTGCCTTCACCCTTTATCAGTCCACCAAGCAGGAATTCACTGAGATATTGTGTGAGGCAGGAAAGGGGAGTCTGTTACAGAATGGACAGGCTGAGAGGAAAATCGCGTCTCCGTCAAACTATTATTATTTATTAAGCGCCAACACATTCTGCAGCACTGTACAAAGGTGCAATGGGTAAAGACACAACAATTCTACAATACATACAGGAGGCAGGTCATTATTCCTGCCAGCAGATACAAGAGGACATGAGGGCCCTATTCCTGTGGGAAATTACAATCTAGATGGGTGAGAGGTGAGAAAGACCAGGGGAGGACTGCAGTTAGGAGTTAATGAAGCGAAGTGAGGACCGTTTTTGGGTTGGTCAGATGTCTTGTTACGGAGTCGGGTGTTGGCTTCCCTTAATAGAAGGGTCTTTAGCGATCATTTAATTGAAGCCAGATTTGGGGACAGTCTAAAATTGCATAGAAAGCGCATTCCATAGGGTCGGCGCCGCACGAGAAAAGTTCTGCACTGGGATGTGAAGAGATAATGATGGAGGATGCCAGGTGCAGGTCATTGTTGGATCTTAGGGAGCGGGCTTGGGTGTATCTGGTGAATAGTGAGGATAGGCTAGTGAGGGGCGGCGTTAGTGAGGGTTTTGTAGGTCAGGGTGAGTAGTTTGAATTTGATTCTGCTGTGGATGGGGAGCCAGTGTAGGGATTCACAGAGAGGAGCGGACAAGACTGAGCGACGGGTGAGATGGATAAGCTGGGCTGATGTGTTTAGGATGAACTGCAGGGGGAGAGGTGGGAGAGAGGAAGGCCCGTCAGAAGGTTATGCACGGTCATTAAGCTTTCCCTCTAAATGCATTTCAAAATTATATCTGTGCCTATGCTTTTGTATCCCAGAATATAAAAATTCATATAGTAAAGTAGGAAAAAGAGCAGCCAAAATCCAATATAGAGACTCCAAAGACAGAAGGACCAGGCATTCACATTCCAAAAAGTGGTAATTTATTGGACACAAAAAAGACCAATGTTTCAGCTGTCACAGTTGCTGTAACATTGTTTTTCTATCCAATAAATTGTATTTTTGGGGAGTTTGACCACTTAGTCGTTCTCTCTTTGGACATTGTACCTTTGAGCAGTGTAATTTTAGTCGCATTTTAGTCATCTGATTTTTTTCCGTTTTAGTCTAGTTTTAGTTTACTAATTATCATAAGATTTTAGTCGACTAATACTACAGTAAATTGAGTCTATTAAAATCTAATGGGTTTAGTTAAAGTGTGATTCAGTGTTAATTTTGACAGCAAATTTTGATCAATTTTAGTCGTAGTCTTTTGACTGAAATGCCATTTAATTTTTGTCAAATTTTAGTCATCTGAATGGTTTTATTTTTAGTCTACTGTTATTTTACTAGACTAAACTTACTATAGTTTTAGTCAACTAAAATCTTATGATATTTAGTTAACTAAAACTAGACTAAAATGGAAAAAATTCAGATGACTAAAATTAACACTGCCTTTGAGTGTATCTGTGGTTTGTTTTGTTGGCAAAGGTTACTGGTCCTTAAACACATTCTTAATACTTTTTTAAAGATTTAAGCTGCTTCTGAAGGTCACTGAGTAAGATCATAAAAAATAAAAAAAACGACACTTTGGAACAAAGCGAATGCACAATATATGGTCTAAATATTCCCAATAATTATCTATCATTCTATAGTCATAACTAGGCATTTAAAATTCTTTAATGTGAAAATTAACCTTAATCCATGCTTCAGAAGTGTGTTTTTGAAACCTCACAGCAGACTTGATGACATCCATCAGGAGCGAAACACAGTCTTTGCTGCTGTCAGGTGGACTGAAATTATAGACACAGTGTGATATCGTTCTGTATAACTATTTGCAACCATGTAGGAAAAAATAATGATAATACAATGTCCAATGTCTTAGGTGCCTAAAAGGAATTGCCATCTTAATGGAAACACGTGCAATGCTAAGAGGAAGTTTAGAAAGCTCTCCCAGCGTGAGATGATTGACAGCCTTCCAGGCAGAGGGAAGCCCTCCTCTTTGGAAGGCTGTTACAACCCTCAAGCACAACCAAGCATAGAGCACTCCGTTCACAATGACCAGTAAGATAATTTGGTCATGGCGACCAGCGTCTCTTTATTTCAATAATTTTCCTATGTTTTCCAAGCCCAATTAATTTTCTTGGGCTAAGAGATTCATTTTCTTCAATATTTCTCAATTTGTGTTATAGTAAGAGAACATTTATTAAAAAAAAATAAAAACCGTGTCTGGGGGTGATGGGTACTTAAAAATAAAATAGTAGCAACGAATTGAATAAACCGTACCCAGCATGAGGTTTATGCTTCATTCTGTTCTGAGTGGCATGTAACGGAGGAACTGAAACACACGACTCCAGATCCAGGCTTCTTCGGAGCTCAGAGATTACCTGTGACAGAAAAGCGGCCACTGAATACAGAGAGTTTACACAACAGTCTCAATGTCTTAAGCAGAAAGGAGCACAGCGAAAAACTATATTTAATCATGTTTTCAGAATGTTTCCAATGTTCATCGAGTTCACACCTTTGGGTTAAAGCTGTATTTCAGTCATAATTTTCATCCTTTCTTCTATTTTTCTGTGATGGTCCTACATCAATCATACATCTGCTTTTTCTGGGCAAGCGAGTCTCTTTCAGACAGTATCTTTATCTTTACTTACAAAGTGACTTAAATATGGAAAAACATCACCATATTGAATGCTACATTTTCTATGTGTTTTATATTTTGCTAGTGCACCATAAACAGCAGCATATGGTAAATGATTACCTAAATATTCCAAATATACATTTTATAGTTTCCCATTTATCATTAATTTATCTTCCCTTACCTTCCTGCTAATTTGCCACCAAACCCCAACAACATTAAAGCTTCTACAGCAACGTGGTGTTTTCTGCTGAGAGACAATATCAAAAAAATTGTTGCTTTTTTTCCAAATTTCCCTGTGGCACATTCACGGGATGGGGTATACTCTATTTCAGGGGTTAAAATTTCCACTCGCCCTCTCGCAAGTTGCGAGTAGAAATTGTCAGGGGGCGAGTGAAGATTGGTCTGTAATCCCTTTCAGGTGCTAGTGTCGGCTCCATGCTGACACCAGCACTAATCAGGGCTTTTTTCCTGCCAGCCAGTCATTGTCTGCTGGAGGAGGGATTCATATCCCTTCCTTTCAGGCTTTGAAAATAAATACTGTCTGCCCTCTGCCTCGCGTGGGTCTTCCATGATGGTGTCCAGTGGCCCCCTCATTGATGATGTCACGACAGTGCGCCGCACCATGTGACATCTCATCTCTTCCTGTAGTCACCGGCATTTCTACAGCGTGTCAGGCAGGGGCAGGTCACACCCTCACAGAGTGTGATCTGGATGGAAGGCAAGAACGACAGGCAATGTTGCCTCCTCAAGGTAGCTTGTTTTCTTCCTTTCCACTACATTGTTGGTCGCTTATTTTTTCATTAAAATTATTTCTTTACTACCACTCTTGTTGCACTTTGTGCAAATTGTTTTTGCTTGCTATTGTGGGGTTATGCCCTGTGGAGTGGTCTATTGAGCCTATCTTGTTTTGCTTTGTTTACGTATTTCTTATTTACTGGTTTTAGTACCATTACGGCTCATATACATTTAGCAATATGTCTGGTCTCTTATCGTCTTTCGACAATTTAGACCATTGGGGCCAAGCCCATTCTGACATTTT
The DNA here is from genome assembly GCA_009667805.1 of Leptobrachium leishanense. Taxonomy (NCBI): domain Eukaryota; kingdom Metazoa; phylum Chordata; class Amphibia; order Anura; family Megophryidae; genus Leptobrachium; species Leptobrachium leishanense. Next base: position 81,013,716 of record CM019070.1, on the reverse strand, counting down.
TGGCGATGATATATCTACAGGGGTGGACCCTAATGTGGGCACTGCTCCCAATATTCAACATACTTTTTTCTGTGTCCAAAAAACCTTGAAAAAACAAATACGTGCTAAATGGGAGATTTTGTCCTTAAATAACTACTTAGCCAGAGATATGATATCACGCGGCTTGCGTGTACATACACCACCAGCCTCTCACCTCCATGATATCGTTTACATGGAGCAGTGGCTGCAAGCCAGTAATGACTGTTCTAAACGGTACATGAATATTTTGGTCCAGTTTGAAACTGACAGTCTTGCTAAAATTAATGAGACTCTAGAGGCTGAACGTGTTAAAATTCTTGAATTTAGTTCTCATTCTGCTTTTGAGGGTCTTGAAACCAGGCTTAAAACTATCCTTGATAGATACGATAATGATATTAAGGAACGTAAATTGAATAAGTTTCTACGGGATCAAAGAGACTATAAAACTGGCAATATCTATAAATTTACCAGAAATAGAAGCCGTGCGGCTAAAGATGCCTCTGATGACTGTACTGGGGCTTCAACCTCTGAGTATGAGTCCTCTGACAATGAAAATCCCTCTAATGGTAATGGCGATATGTTCAGTGCATCGTTTACTATTGAACCTAAGGGTGTATTAAAGAAATCAGTGTCTTTTTTAGACCTCCCTTACACTCCTCCTCAGAGACGGGTAAACGGACGTCTGCCTCAACCTCAAGGGGCGCGCAAACCCGCAGACGGGGGGGCCACAGGTCATAGTTGACCCTCTCCGCATTGTTAATCTCACCGATGTTATTTTATCTCATGATCAGATTTCCTTATTAATGAAGGGGTTGTCGTTTGTACCTACTCCCGGCTTTAATTCCTTTAATTGGATCAAAGACATTCATTTGTTTAGTAGGAAATTAGCCCTTCATAAATTTCATCGGCTGCGTCTTGAAAGGTCTGCCTTGAAATATGATCTCACTACTAACGACTTGCAATGCCTCTCTACTTTAATTTCATTATTAGAGGAGAGTGAGTGCTCTACAGACAGTGTTCCCTATACTGATCTGAAACCTAAGAGCAAATTCACTCCGCACTTTACAGAATATTCCCATCTTGACAATTTCTGTAGGGTTGTTTGTAAAGAGATTGAGTCTCTTAAAGTCAGTGACCTTCGGGCGGGACTCTCTGATAATTTGAACCCTCAGGAAAGAACAGCTCTTACTCAATTACAACAACTTGACCACATTGTCATCAAGATGTCAGATAAGGGTGGGAATATTGTCCTAATGAAAACCGAACAATATCAGCATATGGTATTGGCGTTATTGCAGGACGAGATAACTTATAAAATCTTGTCTAAAGATCCTACTGAGGCCTATATGACCAACCTTATGACTATTTTAAACGATGGTCTACTTGATGGGGCTATTACCCAACATGAATACGATTTTATTTGGCCATCACGTCCTACGATCGCTACTTTTTATGGCCTGCCCAAAATTCATAAGAACAATACTGTACCCCCTGGCAGACCCATAGTGTCTGGCACCAACTCACTGACACATAATGCCAGTAAATATATTGATCGTGTCCTATGTAACATCGTTCAGAGATTGCCCTCATACATCCGTGACTCCAAGCAAACCTTGAGGGAACTGGAGGATGTTACTGTACCCCCTCATGCATTGCTATGCAGTTTGGATGTCGAGTCTCTATACAGTTCCATTCCTCACGTATTGGGCCTAAAATGTGTTGAGATATTCTTAAATCGTAGAGGTGCAGTTCATTCCAAACACACCAAATTTCTTATTTGTCTGCTTCAATTTGTATTATATCACAATTACTTTATGTTTGACGGCAAGTTATACCTTCAACTGGTTGGAGCGGCTATGGGGTCTCCGTGCGCACCATCCTATGCTAACTTATTTCTAGGGTATTGGGAAGAGACCATTATTGATGGTCCTGATATGGCAGTCTTTAAACCTCATGTCTTCAGTTGGCGCCGATATATTGATGATATTATTGTCATCTGGACTTCCACCGCCCTTGAATTTTCTAAATTTGTGGATTGTTTGAACATTAATGAACTTAATTTAAAGTTTACTCATGAGATACAAACTCATTCCTTGAACTTCCTTGATATTTCTATTCACAAGGACTCAGGGGGGCAACTTGACACTACTCTATTCCGCAAACCTTCTTCGGCTAATAACCTGCTAGCTTGGTCTAGTCACCACCCCTTTTCCTTACGTAAAGGTATTCCCATTGGTCAATATCTGAGACTACGCCGTACCTGCAGCACCATTACTGAATTTAAAATCAAGGCACAATCTCTTCGTATGGCCTTCAGAGAGAAGGGTTATCCCCATCGGGTCCTTAAAATTGCATATAAACGGGCGCTACTCTCTGATCGACATTGCCTGTTACAAGATACACCTTCGACAATTGGTTCGGAACCCATAAGATTGATCGCAGATTTTGATTTAGGTTGGCAATCCGTTAAACAGATCTGTGATCGGTACTGGCCTCTGTTGGCAAATGATATACACCTCAAGGACGTTGTCTCTACTCGTCCTTCCCTGACAGCCAGGAGATGCATTAACCTCAATGACAAATTAGTTCATAGTCATTTCCAACCAACTCGGCATTCTGCCGGATCTTGGTTGACCCATAATCTTAAAGGGATGTACAAGTGTGGTAGGTGCGTGGCGTGCCCTTATGTTTCTCGTACCCCTAAACAATTCTGCAATTTTGATGACTCTATTTCTTTTACCGTTCGTCAGTTTATGAACTGTAATTCTACCGGCGTTGTGTATTTACTTCTATGCCATTGTGGTAAAAAGTATGTGGGCAAAACCATTCGACCTCTCAAAGTCCGCATACTTGAGCACATCAGATCGATCAGACTTAAAAAGGACACTCCTGTTGCCAGACATTTCTTATCATGTAATACATGTCTACTTAGTAATTTTAGGTTTCTGGGTATTGAACAGATTAAGCTTGGACCGAGAAAGGGTAATTTGGACAACAAGTTGCTTAAACGTGAAGCCTTCTGGATATATCGCCTTAACACTAGATCACCATCTGGCCTCAATGAAGGCTTTACATTTGTCCCTTTTATTTGAGCAATTATTTATTTTGGGCGGTTTCCACAGCTCCCCTTTATGCATTTCCTATGTTATTATTGCTATTGTATTATTATCACTTATTTCTTCATTGGTTATATATTAAGCTTCCTCCTTTTTGTATTTTATCCCATCTCCCCCCTTGTCCCTTCATCTTTCCAGTCCGGGCATCCTTTATATTTTCATTAGTCATGTGGCCTCTCCTTCTCCTTACCTTATTATTAAAAGTTATGTATTGTCATATTGTATATGTGGGTCATCAATCCTTGGTGTTTGTCTTGCCACTTAGGCAGCTCCAGCAACTTAGGGGTTGTTCAGCTATCAATGACATGTGGCTATTTTGCTCTCTAGAATGCTGTGCACATGGACATATGGGCATTTTTAGTACCAACCTTACACATTGTAATGATAGATTGGCTATATACCATTAGTATTATATATTTTTTTCACCTTATTAGCCCCCTTGTCTTTTATGCATTTACATGTTTGCCATGATACCAGAGACAGACTACCATTGGCTCTTCGGTACCACATGACTAACTTATGTGTCAGGAAATGGTTTCCCTGACAACCATGCCTAGGACGGACTTGGGTTTCATTATTTCCTCCTTTATATTTATATCTTTATTAGTTATGTGGTTTTTCCTTCTTCCCTTCCCCATTTCATTACCAAAAGTTATGCATTGTCACATTGTATATTAACCCTTGGTGTTTGCCTTGCTACTTAGACAGCTCCAGCAACTTAGGGGTTGTTCAGCTATCAATGACATGTGGCTATTTTGCTCTCTAGAATGCTGTGCACATGGACATATGGGCATTTTTAGTACCAACCTTACACATTGTAATGATAGATTGGCTATATGCCATCGAGATATGCCTCTTTGTTTTTAACAGCTCTATATTGAATTTTTTTTTTTTTTTTTTTTCTTGTGGATATTGCCCCTTGGCTATTACTGGTTGTTATCCTAGTATGCCTAGTATTTGGTTATGTAGGTGGCTTGAACCACCGAGGTATAGGTAGCCCTCATTAATAGTGTGTATGCTTTCGCTCCTCTCTAATTGATACAGCATTACCTTCCTCTTCTGGGCAATTTACCACACCTGTATTTTCTTCCTTTCCACTACATTGTTGGTCGCTTATTTTTTCATTAAAATTATTTCTTTACTACCACTCTTGTTGCACTTTGTGCAAATAGTTTTTGCTTTTTTCCTGCCAGCCAGTCATTGTCTGCTGGAGGAGGGATTCATATCCCTTCCTTTCAGGCTTTGAAAATAAATACTGTCTGCCCTCTGCCTCGCGTGGGTCTTCCATGATGGTGTCCAGTGGCCCCCTCATTGATGATGTCACGACAGTGCACCGCACCATGTGACATCTCATCTCTTCCTGTAGTCACCGGCATTTCTACAGCGTGTCAGGCAGGGGCAGGTCACACCCTCACAGAGTGTGATCTGGATGGAAGGCAAGAACGACAGGCAATGTTGCCTCCTCAAGGTAGCTTGTTGGAAAGTGCCAGTGCAAGAGACAATCTCCACCTGAGGTATGATCACCTGTCCCCCCCCCCCAGGAAGAAGGGGAAAATTACTTTATTTGCCCCAAAAAAAAACATTTTCTTTAAACGCAATGTAGTGCTCCCTCACCTCAGCTGTGATCAGGTGATTCCACTTAAACAGAAACTAGCCAGGAAATCACAGAGCTGTCTGGTCCACTGTCCAACTCCAAGAGGAGAGGGCTTTCTGCCATTATCTGTAGATCCACAAACTCCTGTCACATTCCCTGATTACAGCTGAGGTGAGTGGACACTGCAGGGGGGCTCAGGGGAGGGAGGAATGCATGGGAAGTAATTGGCTCCTCTAAGTTTTGCAGTTAACTCCTTTCTGGCTCTTTGCCATTTTAAACAGTGCACAAATGCATCCACACACTGACTCTACAGTGGGGACACAGCCTCCATAACACAATTCCTATACAGCCCTTCATAGGCCCAACATGAACCATACTCTCACAGCACCCACAAATTTACAGTCATGGCTGAAATTGTTGGCACCCCAGACATTTTTCCAGAAAATCAAGTATTTCTCACAGAAAAGTATTGCAGTAAGACATGTTTTGCTATACACATGTTTATTCCCTTTGTGTGTATTGGAACAAAACAAAAAAAGGGAGGAAAAAAAGCAAATTGGACATAATGTCACACAAAACTCCAAAAATGGGCTGGACAAAATTATTGGCACCCTTAACTTAATATTTGGTTGCACACCCTTTGGAAAAAATAACTGAAATCAGTCGCTTCCTATAACCATCAATAAGCTTCTTACACCTCTCACCTGGAATTTTGGACCACTCTTTCTTTGCAAACTGCTCCAGGTCTCTCTTATTGGAAGGGCGCCTTTTCCCAACAGCAATTTTAAGATCTCTCCACAGGTGTTCAATGGGATTTAGATCTAGACTCATTGCTGGCCACTTCAGAACTCTCCAGCGCTTTGTTGTCATCCATTTCTGGGTGCTTTTTGACGTATGTTTGTGGTCATTGTCCTGCTGGAAGACCCAAGATCTCGGATGCAAACCCAGCTTTCTGACACTGGGCTCTACAGTGCGACCCAAAACCCTTTGGTAATCCTCCGATTTCATGATGCCTTGCACACATTCAAGGCACATGTCAGAGGCAGCAAAACAACCCCATAACATCATTGAACCTCCACCATATTTCACTGTAGGTACTGTGTTCTCTTCTTTGTAGGCGTCATTCCATTTTCGGTAAACAGTAGAATGATGTGCTTTGCCAAAAAGCTCTATCTCGGTCTCATCTGTCCACAAGACGTTTTCCCAGAAGGATTTTGGCTTACTCAAGTACATTTTGGCAAACTGTCGTCTTGCTTTATTTAGGTCTCTGTGTCAGCAGTGGGGACCTCCTGGGTCTCCTGCCATAGCGTTTCATTTCATTTACATGTCGACGGATAGTTCGCGCTGACACTGATGCTCCCTGAGCCTGCAGGACAGCTTGAATTTCTTTGGAACTTGTTTGGGGGCGCTTATCCACCATCCGGACTATCCTGCGTTGCAACCTTTCATCAATTTTTCACTTCCGTCCACCCACAGAGAGATTGGCTACAGTGCCATGGGTTGCAAACTTCTTGATAATGTTGCGCACTGTGGACAAAGGAAAATCTAGATCTCTGGAGATGGACTTGTAACCTTGAGATTGTTGATATTTTTCCACAATTTTGGTTCTCAAGTCCTTAGACAGTTCTCTTCTCCTCTTTCTGTTGTCCATGCTTAGTGTGGCACACACAGACACACAATGCAAAGACTAAGTGAACTTCTCTCCTTTTTATCTGCTTTCAGGTGTGATTTTTATATTGCCCACACCTGTTACTTGCCCCAGGTGAGTTTACAGGAGCATCACATACTTGAAACAATCTTATTTATCCACAATTTTGAAAGGGTGCCAATAATTTTGTCCAGACCATTTTTGGAGTTTTGTGTGACATTATGTCCAATTTGCCTTTTTTCCTCCCTTTTTTGTTTTGTTCCAATACACACAAAGGGAATAAACATGTGTATAGCAAAACATGTGTTACTTGATTTTCTGGAAAAATGTCTGGGGTGCCAACAATTTCGGCCACGACTATATATAGTCCTCCTATATTGCAGCCCTCATATATAAATGCAGCCCTCATGTCACACATTATTACACAGTATTACTGTGAGTTTTATCGGTGTAGAGCGCTCTTTGATATGCTCTTACACACTGCATGTTACTGTGTTTTATTGCTGTGAAGCTCTGTGATAAGCATGGGTGTGTATTGTGGGAATAGATTTGGAGGGCAGCAGCATTTCGTCTTTGGACCCAGGCAACACAATGTCATGGTCTGGCCCTGGCTGTATACATTGGCTGCACGCTGGCGTGCGCCCTCCATTTATTAGTTCTGCCATAGAAAATAATGTAACAACGGCATCACTAGCCTGTATCACACGTTCAGTGCAAGGGCTTATGGGACATAGAATGGTCTCATTCCAAACCTCATCACACACAGGCAGGAGCCCTTGCACTGCTGTATGTCCAGGGCTGAGTGATGCAGAGAACCCTGGACCATGTGAAAAGCCCTGCAGGCTTCACAAACATGAAGCCAGCAGGACTATCTAATGATTAAATGATCACCATCCATTCTGGATGGTGAGGGGTTAATTAGAATCAGAGGGGGTCTCAAATACAGACCCCCCCCCCTCTGTATAATACCTGTCATCCACTGGATTCAGTGGATGACGGAATTTACTGAAACAAACACCCCTCCAGTGCCCTATAACCAAGACATACTTGAAAACAAGAGAAATCTCAATGTATCCTTCCTGGTAAAATCCTTTAGAAATAAATATATACTTTACATAGAGCGGTAACTATCACTGTATCACTGCAAGGAAAAAGGGCCGTATGGGACTGGGTTAGGTAAGTTAACGGATGGCGAGTAACTTAGAAGACCTGGCTAGTAGCTCTGGACCTGAAATTTTGAGCCCTGCTCTATTTTGCTACCTATTAGAGTATCCCACTGGCAGTTATCAAAAAGCAGAATGCGCACACTAACAGAGTCATAAACACACACAATGAAGGACAGCTACACACAGACACTTGCAAACACATATGCAAAGAAACTAACAGTGACACTGAGAAAAACACACAGACTCTGGGAAAGACAGTGACAGACACATGCAAGTCTATTCAAAGACAGGTGAAACTCGCAGGTGAAAGTCGGGAGAAGTGAAAATTCAAGGTCATATTAGCCAAACCAGAAAAATTCTCCCATTTATCTCACTTTCCAAATCAGCTATTTGAGATAGATTGTTCTCTTCTCCTGCCAGTTCTCACGATTTTCACCTTTCTTTGAATCGACATGAAAGAATTGAAGACAAGGATATGGAAACTGAAGGATCCAATAGAGACAATGACAGACACAAACAGAGACCTTGACATACACAGGTACTGAGACACACATACAAACACGGATACATGAACCCACCTGAACCCCTTATGGGCCAACCCTGTTTATAACAGACACGATCACTTGAAAGCTCAAAAACCAAGAACTTCCCTGGGAATTCCCTGAATGGTGGAAATTTCATTTTCAAATTAGGGGTGTTGTGACATTTCTATAAGGATGTGCCTCTTTACAGTCACAGAATACCATACTATATCCAATATAATAACATATTTGGCGTTGTTATTTCGCTAAGATAGCAAATTAATAATGGACACAAACGAGGAAAACAATTGGTTTGCTGACTTAATTTAGGTAAACTTAAAACCAACTAGAATATCTCTTTATTCTTTTTAATGCCGAAAGGTGTTTTTTTTTTCCTCTGCAAGAGAAATATTTCAAGAGATCATAAGAACTGCACAAAAAATGTTCAACTTTGGGCAAGAATGCATTCAGATCCTGAAAACACAATATATCTCACATACCTCCAATGCATCAGATGGTGTCACTGAGTGTAGAATAAACTTTATTATGACCGGTAAGTCTTCCAGTTCCACAGCAGAAAGAGTGGACATGACAGATTGGCGCACCTACAAAATGGGTACATTCTTTAATTTCTAGAAACCTTTACATTAACATAATGCAATAATTCTTAAAATAAATAGAGTCACTGTCAAATATGCTTTTGGACAAATAAACCATCTAGAATGAAATGACGACACTTGAGATATTTGCCAAAATTGTACCTGTATAGTTACTCTTGTTTATGTAATACCTTTGTCACCTTTAATTGAACTTAATCTTTCCTGTATCCCCAATCTCCATTCATCCTTTTAGCCTCGTCTCCCTGTATTCCTATTTTGTTTCCTGCAGATCTATACCTCGTGTCATATGTATAGCATAGTTAGGAGTTATACGGTGGATGATGTATGAAAATTAGGGCTGAAACCACTAAATCGATGATTAAAATAGTTGTCAACCATTTCCATTATTGATTAATCGGTGTTGATTAATCATCCTGTGTACAGCACACACTGTTTAGAGTCAGACTGAGTTAAACGTAAATAACCTCAGCTTCGGAGCGGATTGGAGAAGACTCGCCGCTGCTTTACTAGGTATGATTTAGTTCTAAGGTTTTGTCAGACACAAACAGTTTGTTTTTATTCCGTTTGCAACAGTAGCAAAACTATAACACAAACAATAGGATTTTAAGGCAGGACCCGGAGGCTTCGTATTTGCTGTTCTCTCTTATCTGCCCCAACAGCAGCGAAGAAACTTTATTGAAAATTAACAGAAAAACAAGTAGTCCTCCCTTCCCCAACGTGGGGAGGGGGACCTAGCTCCCCAGATCCTCCCCATCCAGTCCATAAGCAACTCCCCCGGAAGCAGCCCCTCCTCTTTCTTCGCTGCTCCCGGCGGTAGCAGACAGATGAGTATCAAGCTCCTGTTTTATTTATCCTTTTTACTCTTCTTTGCTCCCAGAGCTTCCCTGTCCCGGTTTTACCCGCGGCGCTTAGCTCACTCGCCTGTTCCTGGCGTCGGCAGTGTTAGCCGGCGCCGGGTTCGGGTTTCTCCCTCTCTGTCTTTTTTCACTTTGCTAAAATCACGCTCTGGTCGCTGCCTCCCTACCTAACACACTCGGCATTGGCCACGCCCCCTCAGGCCCGCGATATCGCGGGAGGTAGCGGCCGCCATCTTGGTGACTCACTTCAACCAGCGCGACACACACATTCACCGCTCAGCTCCGCAGGCAGCCAGAACACATTATAAGATGTCCCTGTCAAAGCCTAATCTGGCTGAAACTCCAACCTCAGATGATGTACCTGCCTCAGACCCTGGCTCGGAACGGAGCTCCCTCCTGTCAGAACTATATGCACGTAAGAGGCATAAAAAATCCAAAAGACCCTCTGCTGAGTCCAGATTCGCCCGCATGGAGGCTTCCCTGCAGGCATCCGTCTCCCAGGCAGTGGCTGCAGCAGTCTCTTCCCTCTCTGAGTCGTGGCACAAATCCCTTACGGAGGCCATCTCCTCCACCCTCCCCCCCCATCCATGTCGATCCGGCTCCAGAGGTCCCTGATGTCTCTGTAGGAGACCTTAATCTAGGCTTCGGCCCCGCACTCTGTGCACCCGAGATTGGACTTCCCACGGGTAGTCCAGCTGCAAGCAGCAGCAGCAGAGGGGCCGGCACCCCCAGACCACTGCTTAATCCAGCCACCACGGCACTTGTGCCAAGAAAGCGCACCCTACCCCAAGGGGCTCGGGTTAAAACGACAAAAAAAGTCTGCCGTGCTAAACCCACAGTCACCCTCACTGACTATTCAGACTCGGATCAGGGCGATGCAGATCCAGGGATGGTTGAGGGAGAAGTCCTCGAACTCCACGCTCCGGAGGACTCAGATTTGCTAGATGCGGACACACCCACTTGCCAGCCCCGATCTCGGGGTACGGTGGTGTACAATCCGCAGGGCAATCCCCTCTTCGAGCCTGAGGATATTGCTCGCCCTAATTCCACGATCTGGTATGCGTCTCCACACGTGGAGCAATGGGTCGACTCGCACATCAGGCGCCCTATGACTAAAGAGGACAGGGCCAAAATGAAATTAGAGTGTCCTCGCCCGGTTACTGCCGGAAAATCATGCCTGACCCCCAATGTGGACGTCAGCATCCAAAAAATTGTGTCTAAACGTGGCTGGAACCCCAAAAGAGGCATTGAATTTGCCATTAAAGGCTGCCAGGACCGTCTCCTGGACACAGCTGGCCCCCTGATAAAGCTCTTCCAACTGGCAGAGGAGGCCAAGACCGCTGGAACACAGATGGACCCTTACAATATCACAGAATGGGTCCAACGGTCACTATGCTTGCTTGGCAACGCCAATGCAGCTCTCTCAACCGAAAGACGTAAGAGCATCCTGCTCAAAATAGACACTGAAATGCTACACCTAGCCACCAATGACCTAGGTGTCTCCGCCCAGGGCTTCCTTTTCGGGAAACCTTTTCTTAAGGACATGGGGGAATACACTCAAGCATTTAACTCCATTGACAAATCAGAGGCATCTCTGAAACGCATTTTTTCACCTAACCGCGTTTTTGGCAGGGCCGGCAGGTTCAGGGGTCGCCCTGTCGGCCGAGCGGGCGCTAATAATTCCCGCATCGCTAGAGGTTCCGCTTCCAACACTCAGCCCACCATTGGTTCCAGTGGCTTCCGTGGTTCCGGCTCTTTCTACCCATCGAGGTCACGAGCTTGGCGACCCCGCAGATACAGAGGTGGCAGAGGTGGTCCTCCCGCCCCACAAGGGCAAGGTAAGACCAATTTATATTATCCCATCGTCCCTAGTTGTTGTGGGCAGCCGCCTCACTCAATTCCTTCCAAGGTGGGCTTCCCTCACATCTGACCCGTGGGTCCTCTCCACCGTAAGGGGCTACCAGATAGAACTCTGCAGGACCCCCACCCAGAGCCACCAGAGCCAATTCCCCCCACCCTCCTCGGTTCGCGGATGCTCTTCGGGCACTCATTCATTCCGAGGTGGCAGACCTCAACCGCAAAAGGGCCATAGAACCCACTTTTCCTCTTCCAACGGGTTTCATCAGCTCCCTTTTCTTGGTGTCAAAGAAAGGCGGGGGGTTCCGTCCGGTAATCAATCTTCGCTCCCTCAACGATTGGGTCCTTTACCGCCATTTCAAAATGGAGGGCATCCCCACGTTAAAAGACATGCTCCTTCTGGGAGATTGGATGGTCAAACTCGACCTCAAAGATGCCTACCTCTCCGTTCCCATAATGGAATCCCAACGGGACCTCCTACAATTCCCTTGGAACGGCAAATTATGGAGGTTCACCTGCCTCCCCTTCGGACTGTCGTCCGCCCCGCGGTGCTTCACCAAACTACTCCGGCCCATGGTCTCTTCCCTCCGCGCTCGGGGAGTCGGTTTGGTGATATACCTGGACGACGTTCTTCTCATGTCCCAGTCACCTCACACCCTTCGGGCCCATCTACACGACACTATTTCTCTGCTCCAGGAACTAGGGTTTCTTCTCAATCCAGAGAAATCGATTCTCACTCCCACTCGCTCAATAGAATTTCTGGGCTTCATGGTGGACTCCGACCTCATGAACCTCAGCCTTCCGCTGTCAAAGATCTCCTCGATCAGGAAAGAGACGAGGACGCTGCTCAGGAAGAAGACCTTCCCCCTCCGCTCCTTGGCCCGTACGGTAGGTCTCCTAGCGGCGACCCGCATGGCGATTCACCCGGGCCCGTTACACTACAGGGCCCTCCAACGATTGAAGGCCCGTTCACTCCGGGCGGGCCTCGACTATACGGACTACGTGACGCTGACGGAGGACGCCAGATCGGATCTCCTATGGTGGATGGACAACATAGTCACCTGGAACGGTCGCTCCCTGATACCTCCTCCTCCCACGATGACCATCGAATCGGACGCCAGCAGACTGGGCTGGGGTGCGAGATGTGGCTACCAGGAGACAGGCGGTCGCTGGCCCCCCTGGAACAGTTATGGCACATCAATTGTCTAGGACATCTGGCAGGGGCTTATTCGCACTCCGTTGCTTTACACGACGGTCCCCTCCGGACTCGGTAGTACTTCGGATGGACAACATACCTGCGGTCCGCTACATCAACGGCCTGGGTGGCCCTCGCTCAGCAGACCTGTCAGCCATGGCTCTGCGACTCTGGGAATTCTGCCTTCCCCGCGGGATCTCGGTCCACGCCCAGTTCATCCCTGGTCTGATGAACGAAGTGGCCGATTGGAACTCCAGGCACTTTATGGACTCGGGAGACTGGTGAATGTCACGGCACAGTTTCTCCACACTACCCGCACTTTGGGGGCCTTTCCAGATCGACTTGTTCGCCTCCAGGCTCAATTCGCAGCTACACGACTTCTTCAGCTGGAGACCAGATCCGGACGCCCTGGCCACAGATGCATTTCTCCAGGATTGGTCCAAGGGCCCCCACTACGCCTTCCCACCATTCATCCTCATCGCTCGCACTCTGTCACAAATCCGAGCTCAGGCGGCATCAGTGGTCCTGATAACGCCGTTTTGGAAGTTCCAACCGTGGCTCCCAACGCTCCTGAGCATGGCGATAGATGTCCCGAGACTTTTTCCTCCCTCCCCGGACCTTCTACTGGACCACGAGGAGCAACCCCACCCCCTGGTGACCTCCCACCGACTTCAACTCCTGGCGTGGTGGCTCTCTGGCACCCCTCTACAGGCTCACGCCTTTCGGAACGCACTACAGACCTCTTGCTCCAATCCTGGGCCCCAGGTACTCGGCTCGCCTACAAGTCTGCCTGGGACGGGTGGGCTAGCTGGTGTCTGGAACGAGATAGAGATCCCTTTTCGGCCCCTGTAACAGCTCTCCTGGATTTCCTCACCCACGCCTTAGACTCCGGTAAAGCTTACCGTACCGTGAATGTCCTTCGTTCGGCCATTTCGGCTGGCCACTCTGAATTTTCAGGAGTGGCCACTGGCTCCTATCCTTTGGTCTGTCGCCTCCTACGAGGCATGCGCTTCTCCCGCCCTCCGGCTCCCAAATACTCCTGCACATGGGACGTGTCACGGATCCTCTCCTTCCTGGATCGCTGGCCTGAGAATGCAGCTCTCTCACTACAGGCCCTCTCAGCAAAACTCCTTATGCTTTTCTGTTTAGTGGCCTGCAAACGTGTCGGAGATGTCCGGGCGCTGGACTTCGGTGCCCGTTCTTATGTTCCCGAAGGTGTACGCTTCGATATTTCACGTCACACCAAGACATCACTGACTTTGGTATTTTTCCCGTCTTTTTGGGTCTCTCCCTGTCTCTGTCCGGTTTCGTGTCTCCGGGAGTACGAATCTCGTACTAACTCCATCAGGGTTCTCCCGGTTTCACCTCTCTTCATAGCTTTTCGATCTCCTCATCAACCGGTCTCTTCTCCCACTTTGGCTCGTTGGATGAGATGGCTTATGGCACAGGCCGGGGTGGATGTGTCAGCCTTTGGGGCCCATTCTGTCCGCAGTGCCTCCGCCTCAAAGGCGGCCTCGATGGGTTGTCGTCTGGAGGACATCTTACGTGCCGCTGACTGGTCTAGCGAGTCCACGTTTCGTACCTTCTATTTCAAGCCCATTGTCCATTGGTCGGATGCGGTTCCTGTTCCGCTTTGAACTAGCAAATACGAAGCCTCCGGGTCCTGCCTTAAAAATCACAAAATTTTCCTATTCCATAACGGAAAGTTTAGATTTTAATAAGGACACGGAGGCGAGTATTTCCCACCCTACCCCACCCGGTTTCTTGATTGGATTCCGCATCTCTCCTGGAATGGGATGGACTCTCGGCGGCTGCCAGGGCTCCCTTCATTTTATCAGATTACAGTTTCTCACTGTTCTTTCATGTCCTTTGTGTCTTTCAGCATTCTGAGTTCCCGATGTGGTTCTTCGATGTTTCGGCTCCCGATCTCCTACTCCGGTTTTGCTTCCGAGTCTCCCACCGTTGTCATGACGCTGCTTCGAAAGAGGAGGGGCTGCTTCCGGGGGAGTTGCTTATGAACTGGATGGGGGGGGGGATCTGGGGAGCTAGGTCCCCCTCCCCACGTTGGGGAAGGGAGGACTACTTGTTTTTCTGTTAATTTTCAATAAAGTTTCTTCGCTGCTGTTGGGGCAGAGAGAACAGCAAATACTCGCTTCCGTGTCCTTATTAAAATCTAAACTTTCCGTTATGGAATAGAAAAATTTTGTGATTCTGCCACTGGGTGAAGGAGCTGTATGCCTGTGTTTTATCCTTACTTGAAGCTGGAGTCCTGTGCCACCACCACACCCTCCCTGCCACACCCTCTTTGGTCGGAAACTGCCATTCCCTCCCTTTGGTCTGGTCCCTTTCCCCAAACTCACTCCCACACTCAGATCCAGTCTTTTGTCCATACCCACTCCCTCTCACACTCAGGTCAAGTCACTTGAGCAAAGTCACTCCCACCTCCAGGCCCTCCTCCCAGTTTGCTCGCGAAATTATTTAAAAGGGATACTAGTTTATTAACCCCGATTTCATGCTGACATCATCATCTATGACCAATTGCTTGTAGCTGTGTTCATTTGAGAAAGCAAACATGGGCTTAAGCTGCGTTTGCAGCATCAACCCATCCCTCTGACCAAGCACTCGCATACTTTGTGTGAAAAGTATCCAAGATACGCAATTTGCGTATGTACGTAACTTTGATACGTACACTACGCAAATTGCTTATGAAAAAAGGGGGAAGGGTTGTGGTTATTTTTTTACATAAAATTCCTTTTAAGTAAACAAATTTTTTCTATTTTTTTTATCCGATGAATTGATTAAACAAAATAATAATCGGCCAACTAATCGATTAGGAGAATAATCGTTAGTTGCAGCCCTAATGAAAATATGCAATTTTAACCCAAACAGAAAAAAAAAAATGCAAATTTTCACTTGTGATTTGAATGATTGTGTTTTATGAATAGTAGGATTATATATAAAACACTAAACTTGCTCCCAGCGTGGGAAATGAGAAGGTGAGTAATGGCAGTGGTATTGCTCATTTTATATATGACAAATGGCTGTGATTGCCAAGAAGCAAAAACAAATGTAAAAAAAAAAACAACCTACTCTTTCCCCCCCTCTTTTAGATTTTACACTGTCATGCTTGGCATTATTGGAAAGGCCAGACTCTGACCTGTCCAATGACCCCTAACTTGACTTTCTGGGGTGTAAAGCATGGAGATACAGGGGTCCAAAGGACTCCGCTCTCCTCGCAGCGGTGCGGCGTCTTGTGATATAGATGGACAAATTCTTAATAATGCTATGCACCATCACCTCCCCATTTAGTTCCGTCGTTGGAGATGAGAAGGTGAGTTATAAAGCATACAATGTGGCTGCACTAAATAAAAGCACATAATGCCTCTGCCTCAGAACAAAAAACATAAATTTTGTACTTTTCAGTTCCATTTTTACAGGTTTAGTGGTCATATTTGGTATTGTTGGATAGGCCAGACTCTGACCTTTCCAATGACTCCTCACTTCACCTTTTGAGACAGAGTGTTCCAAAGTTTCCTTGCTGCAGTGCCGCAGTTTAGGTTTTGGAGGAAGAATAGCGTAATAATGTGCCACTGCCTCCACACTTGCTGACGTCATGGGAAATGAGATGGTGAATTAGTGCAGCATCATTGTTCACTTTAGAATTGAGTGACCAAAAGTACTGCATTAGATTAAGAAAGAAAGAAAAAAATGAAATTTTTATTTTCACCTTTTTTTTTACGTTTACATACAACCTGGTCGTGTTTGGTATCATTGTAAAGGCCCTGCTCTGGCACCTGACCTTCTACTTGCTATGGTTCCGGAGATAAGGGTGTCCAAAAGGACCAGTGTCTCCTCTATAAGGAATTCCCTGCCCAGTCAGGGGAGGTCCAATTACTGACGTCTTTGCTCCCATGCACGATGATGTCAGTGGGTGGAAGGAGGTCCCAAGGTGTGGTCTGACTTCCAGAAAGTCAGACCACTCTGTGATTCCTCTCCGGACAGCAGCCAAGAGATTAAATTGTAAATATTCCTGCCTGGTGGTGTCACCCCCGAGAGGGTGACACCTGGGTGCGGTCCACACCCCCTTTGTGACTGAACTGATTAATCAAGACATATATATATATATTTAATATATATATATATATATTTATACAGACATCCGTTAGAATTCAGAGAACTTTCACACCAACTAAAGTTGTAATGTGATTTTACCCTCTTTCCACAGAACAAAATCCCCTATTTATTATGTAGTAACCAACAACAAAAACTATACCAGCGATGCAAAGATACTTTGAATGGATTTAGCTTTAAGAATTATGATTAGTAAAGAGATCATTATTGTTTTACCTCAATGAGAAGCTCTGTGTTAAGATTTAGACTGGAGAGAGCATCGAGTATTGGCACCGATAGCTGTAGATTTGTCTGCAACAAAGAGCTGGGGATGTAAATTGAAATATGCTGTTAAAGACAAGGGTCGGAGAATAATTACTTTACACATGTTTTAAAGTGTACAACTGTTAGAGGAATGCACAATAAATCTTCACTGACAAAATATCTGGAGATTATGGCTCTTGAACGTACAGGAAAGAGAAGCTGTATGGTGATAAGTGGTTCAAATTCAGCATGAGTAACACAGAGTGATACCCTATGGCAACTGAACCCAGGATATACTTGAAACGAGAGAAATCTCAATGTATCCTTCCTGATAAAATACTTTATAAATAAATAAATAGAAAATAGAAACAGGAGGACTTATTGCACAAGGATTACAAAAAAGTATTAATTGTTAACATCTTACTAAACAAAAGTATGGGGCATTAAGAAAATGCAATAAAAACAGGCATCATTGTCACGCGTGGATTTTAAGGCAGGACCCGGAGGCTTCGTATTTGCTGTTCTTTCTTATCTGCCCCAACAGCAGCGAAGAAACTTTATTGAAAATAACAGAAAAAAAGCAAACAAGTGGTCCTCCCTTCCCCAACGTGGGGAGGGGGACCTAGCTCCCCAGATCCTCCCCATCCAGACCATAAGTCACTCCCCAGGAAGCAGCCCCTCCTCTTTCTTCGCTGCTCCCGGCAGTAGCAGACGAATAAGTATTAACTCTCTTGTATTTACCTACTTTTCAATCTTACTTTGCTCCCAGAGCTTCCCCGACCCGGTCAAAACCGCGGCGGTTAGCTCACTCGCCTGTTCCTGGCGTCGGCAGTGTTAGCCGGCGCCGGGTTCGGGTTTCTCCCTCTGTTACTTCCACTTTGCTCTATCTCCTCGCGCTGGTCACTGCCTCCCTGCTTCACACTCTAGCACGAGCGCTCCACACGCGGTACTAGCCACGCCCCCTCAAGCTCCGCTGTATCGCGGGAGGTAAAGGCCGCCATCTTTGTGCCTACATCCCCAGCGCGACACACACTCACTCACCGCTCAGCTCTGCAGACCGCTCCTTCACCCTGCGATGTCTCTCTCTAAAACTGGCCACGCTGATGCTCCCTCCTCGGAGGACATACCAGCCTCAGACCCCGGCTCGGACCTGAGCTCCCTCACCTCGGAGCAATATGCACGTAAAAGGCATAAAAAATCTAAGAGACTCTCTGCTGAATCCAGATTCGCCCGCATGGAGGCTTCCATGCAGGCATCCATCTCCCAGGCAGTAGCTGCTGCAGTCTCTTCCCTCGCTGAGTCCTGGCACAAATCCCTGTCGGAGGCCATCTCCTCCACCCTCCCCCCCATCCATGTTGATCCAGCTCCAGAGGTCCCCGATGTCTCCGTAGGAGACCCTAATCTAGACTTCGGCCCCGCACCCTGTGCACCCGAGATTGGACTTCCCACGGGTAGTCCAGCTGCAAGCAGCAGCAGCAGAGGGGCTGGCACTCCCAGATCACTGCTTAAACCAGCGCGAGATGTGGCTCCCAGGAGACAGGCGGTTGCTGGTCCCCCCTGGAACGGTTATGGCACATCAACTGCCTGGAACTTCTGGCGGGATTATTCGCACTACGCTGCTTTACACGACGATCCCCTCCGGACTCAGTCGTACTTCGGATGGACAACATACCTGCGGTCCGCTACATCAACGGACTGGGAGGCCCTCGCTCTGCAGACCTGTCAGCCATGGCCCTGAGATTCTGGGAATTCTGCCTTCCCCTCGGGATCTCTGTCCACGCCCAGTTCATCCCCAGTCTGACGAACGAAGTGGCCGACTGGAACTCCAGGCACTTTACGGACTCGGGAGACTGGCGACTATCACGGCACAGCTTCTCTGCACTATCCGCGCTTTGGGGGCCTTTCCGGATCGACTTGTTCGCCTCCAGACTGAACTCACAGCTGCAAGACTTCTTCAGCTGGAGACCGGATCCGGACGCCATGGCCACAGACGCCTTCCTCCAGGATTGGTCCAGGGGCCCACACTACGCCTTCCCACCGTTCATCCTCATTGCTCGCACTCTGTCTCAAATCCTAGCTCAGGAGGCATCAGTGGTCCTGATAACGCCGTTTTGGAAGTCCCAACCGTGGTTCCCAACACTCCTGAGCATGGCGATAGATGTCCTGAGACTCCTCCCTCTCTCCCCGGACCTTCTACTGGACCACAAGGAACAACCCCACCCCCTGGTGACCTCCCACCGACTTCAACTCCTGGCGTGGTGGCTCTCTGGCACCCCTCTACGGGCTCACGCTTTTCGGAACGCACTAAAGACCTCTTGCTCCAATCCTGGGCCCCAGGTACTTGACTTGCCTACAAGTCTGCCTGGGACAGATGGGCTGGCTGGCGTCTGGAACGAGATAGAGATCCCTTTTCGGCCCCTGTGACGGTTATCCTGGTTTTCCTCACCCAAGTGTTTGACTCCGGTAAGGCTTACCGTACCGTGAATGTCCTTCGTGCGGCCATTTCGGCTGGCCACTCGGGATTCTCAGGTGTGACCGCTGGCTCCCATCCTTTGGTCTGTCGCCTCCTACGTGTCAGCTTTTGGGGCCCATTCTGTCCGCAGTGCTTCCGCCTTTAAGACGGCCTCGGTGGGCTGTCGACTGGAAGACATCCTACGTGCCGCTGATTGGTCTAGCAAGTCCACGTTTCGTACCTTCTATTTCAAGCCCATTGTCCATTGGTCGGATGCGGTTCCTGTTCCGCTTTGAACTAGCAAATACGAAGCCTCCGGGTCCTGTCTTAAAATCACAAAATTTTCCTATTCCATAATGGAAAGTTTAGATTTTAATAAGGACACGGAGGCGAGTATTTCCCACCCGGTTTTCCTGCTTGGATTCCGCATCTCTCCCGGTATGGGATGGTCTGTTTCGGCGGCTGCCAGGGCTCCCTTCAATCATCATATTACAGTCTCTCACTGTTCTTTCATGTCATTATGTTTTTCAGCCTTCTGAGTTCCCGTTGTGGTTCTTCGATGTTTTGGCTCCCGATCTCCTACTTCGGTTCTGCTTCTGAGTCTCCCACCGTTGTCATGTCGCAGCTTCGAAAGAGGAGGGGCTGCTTCCGGGGGAGTGACTTATGGACTGGATGGGGAGGATCTGGGGAGCTAGGTCCCCCTCCCCATGTTGGGGAAGGGAGGACCACTTGTTTGCTTTTTTTCTGTTATTTTCAATAAAGTTTCTTCGCTGCTGTTGGGGCAGATAAGAAAAAACAGCAAATACTCGCCTCCGTGTCCTTATTAAAATCTAAACTTTCCGTTATGGAATAGGAAAATTTTGTAAAACACAGAGGGCCACATTACAATCTTAACGCTAAAATCCTCGTGCAAAGTGAAAATTTCTGCGCTAAGCGTTAAAGTTTTGCGTGCGCAAATCACCGTTGGAATTACAATCTTCGCGCGTGTTTTCATCCGCCGATCAATAGCGCGCGCAAACAGGACGCGCTCAAATGCACGCGCAGTACTGTCTCGCGCAAAAATCTTTGCGCGCGCAGTTGTTTTTCGCGATTTAGCCAATCGATCAGAATTAAAAAACACACCTGTCTCAAGTTAACAAATTGCGTCTGCCACGGTCAATCTGAGCATATATGCTG
The DNA here is from genome assembly GCA_009667805.1 of Leptobrachium leishanense. NCBI lineage: Eukaryota > Metazoa > Chordata > Amphibia > Anura > Megophryidae > Leptobrachium > Leptobrachium leishanense. Next base: position 80,993,122 of record CM019070.1, on the reverse strand, counting down.
CAGCAATAATACATGCACACACAACTTCATCCATTGTATTGGTTTGGTATGATTTGAATGGGCCGCTGTGCTTTGGTGCATTCCTTTTTATGGGCTTGGATATTTGAGGTTCGGCCAGGTTGTTCAGATTTGCCATTAGCACCAGCTTTTAGGAGCTGCTAAAATTATGCGCGCTAAGGCCATGCGGTAAATACCACGAATAGATTGTAATACCTTACTTGTCCCAGCGCACATTCGCATTTGTGCTCACAATGTTAAGTATAGGACGTGCAAAGTACAGTAAGCTCGCGCATGGTTCGCGCAGGTTCACACGCGGTAGATGATTGTGTGCGGTTGTTGCGCTTAGTATGTAATATGGAATTCGGCGCAAATGGTTTTACCCCACGCATTAATGATTACTTTTGCCGGCGCAAACGTTTGCGTCACGATTGTAATGTGGCCCAGAATTTTCTGAGAAAAAAGATATTACTAATGTTCAAAGTATGATGGCAAATAGACAAGAAAAATGTTCTCTGTTACATTGACCTCAGGCACAGAAAGAAACTCCGTAAAGAAAAACCAAATAAACGAACTATAAAAAATAACCTTAATATTTCGAAACGTTACAAACATATTAACACTTTCACTACAAAGTGACTTTTGTTGATAAAAGTATAACATGTATGCAAAACATGGGATCTGTAGAAATTAGTAATTTTGCATAGAGTGTAATTCTGAGATAGTTAAAAAAAATTGGCAAAATTTACATTTGCTAATTTTTACATTTTCATGCATTAATTTTTCTAGGGTGGGGGCTGCTCCTTGTAGTAAGTGAGATCTCAGAATTCTGTTTCACCACAGCATGGCACACTAATCATGCATTAAAAAAGTCCGCTAATTAAGTATTATATGCTAATTTTTGGTGGTGAAGGGGGTAATTTTGAATATAAATGTACAGAATATGTTTACATAAGAAATATCACTCCAGTACACAAAAATCACATTGTGAAATGTGCGACGAGACAGAAAAAAGTTCATTTTACTTTAATTCCTTGGCAACATCGTTATGCTGTGAATCCTCCAGGATTTCAGGTAGGCTGGTGATAATATCATGCTGGATGTCAACTGGAGCCACTGTAACCAACTGCATGATCTTCGAAGCAAGGTCCTAAAACAAAGTTTATTATCATATATTTATAACATGTTTTTGGGTAACCGAATGTTGGAAATATACAGGTTGAGAACCATTTATTCGGAATTCTAAAATCCGGAAGACTCTGAAAACCGCAATTACAGATTGGGGGCGCCCCAGACAGGCCCTGCCGCTTGGTGCCTGCGTTACCGAGCTCTGCAGCAGACCGTGGCACACACTGCGAGTAAAGCTTTGTTAGTCTGAAGCAAAAACTGGCTCCTAACTTTTGTAGCTGGCTCCTAGATTCAAAGCAAATTTGTCAAGCCCTGTTACAGCAATGAATACATCAGAAACCTGAGCATTCAAGATTACACGGCTACTAATGAAACATGCAAAAAGGTAAGGATTGTTGATACTTTCTCTTTAAAACATAAATGGTATAGCAGAAGCTAGTGCAATACATTGCAGTTAATAAAAAATATATATATATATTGATTCCTAAACATGGTTAGCTCGTTAAAAAGAAGATATATGGTACCTTGCCATTAACTATTCGGTCTAGCCATTTAAATTGATTGATGATAAGTCGTGGAATACTGAGGCCATCACTGCCGACACTAAAATGTTGTAGAAGAGAAGTTAATGATTTAAACCACATACATGCACTGCATATACCAGCATATTGGTTAAAAAAAATATACGGGACTAACTTAAATGGACACTATGCACCCCGACAACTTTAGCTTATTAACCCCTTCACAGCTGATGTTTTATTATAGGATCCAGATAATTTATAGATCCTTATTTTCAGCAGACACGGCAGATTCAGAATATATCATTAATATATGTATACATCATGTTCTGTCAGAATGCTATAACAAAAAAAAGTAGAAAAAAAATATAAACTTCCATTCAGATTTTAATCAATTACAGAGTGTAAAACTGTTTTTTTTTATCATCCAAACCTTTGTGATTATTAATTCTAGGGGACACTCTTGTTAAAAAAAAAATTGAAATGGTAACCTGTAACTGCACTTTTCTGAGAAAATATGCAATTTTAACTAAAACTGGAAAAACACACAAAAGGTTTCACCTGTATTTTTCCGCATTGTTTTTTTTCTAATAATATTACTATGTATAAAACACTGACCTTGCTCCTGGCACGGGAAATGAGAAGGTGAGTAATGGAAGTGGTATTGCTCATTTTATAAGTGACAAATAGACAATGCCATTGCTTTGGAACAAAACAAAAAAATCAGAAAGAATGGAGTGTAAAGAATGGAAATACAGGGGTCCAACTGTCCCCTGAATCCTTGTATCTCCACCATAGGGAGGTCCCCGACAGGTCGGGGGTACCTTTCTGACGTCAATGGGCGGAGCGAGGTCCCAGAGACCGGGAGAAGACCGCCCCAAGCAACAACGACGCGCTGAGGCACTACCACCAAAAAAAAGAAATGCCCTTATTTTTTTTTATGTTACTGATATATAACATGTACTTTGTTTTTAGTTAACAAAATATTTAACTCTGACTATATAATTGTGTGCATTCATTTTGTGTTGGAAACTGCCCCCTCACAGTATCTTTACAGCAATTGTTCCTCGCTTTGTGGCAACGGGCATAGACCAGAGTGAATAGGTCAGATCGCTAAATATCCGACTCATTAGTATTGCATTGTGTGGGTGTGTGCAAAGGGTATCAGAAGGTTGATCAAGGGTTGATCAAGCTATTTTAAGTCAACTATCAGATCTCATTCAGTTGCCATCTCTTATCTTGGGTAGTATAAATTAAACAGGAGAAGTGTAAATTCTAGGTCAAAATAGTCAAACCAGAAAAATCCTCCCATTTATCTCACTTTCCAAATCGGCTATTTGGTCTAGATTGTTCTCTTCTCCTGCGTTTCACTTTACTGAATAGACCCTTATGTCTATGTGGCTGGTCATAATATTTTTATGATTGCAAAAGAATGTCTGAAAGGGAACATTAAAGATAAAAATAAAATATGTATACTTAAAGCCCACGGTCGGTTATGAATAAAGGGATTGCACATACATTTACGGCTTGACAAATTAGAGCAATGTATTGCATGCAAGTGCTACTTTGAATGTACAGTATGTTTAACCATTTAAGTCAAAAGTACATGCTATTAAAATAGGGCAATATCAACAAATTTAAAGAACACTTACGTATCATACAAAAACTCTGGGAGCTTCTCAAACAATGTATTTATAACAGAATCCTTAAAAAGGGAGATATAAACACATGTTAAAATGGTTCTCAAGTACAATGTGCACGTATCATAAAATGCTACACATGATTCAGGTGTAAAACAAAACGTCAGCTCTACTAACAAGTCATATAAAAAGGCAGCATCACACCTTAGCCAAAATCTGATACAAAATTAGTTTTTCAAATTACGGGTAGAGTATTATGTTTTTGAAATGCTAAGAACCACCCTCTTAACTGTAAGCTCGTATGAGCAGGGCCCTCTACACCTCTTGTTTCCATCCTATGTCCATTTATTTGTATCTTGTTCCCTTTGGTTATTGTAAAGCGCTACAGAAATTATTGGCGCTATATAAATGATGATAATAATAACCATGAGCTGTAAGACAGGAAGCAAAAGCTGGAGGGGTTTGTTCCAGAGTACCAGCAAGGGACACCCTGGGACACGCTGTGCATCTCCAGTGACAGACATACTGTGCAGCACTTGCGAGGGATATACAGAGCAGCACTAGCGTGCTTCTCAATAGAGCTGCACAGCACGTCCAATGCTGGAGCTACACAGCACGTCCAATGCTGGAGCTGCATAGCACCGTCAAATGCTGGAGCTGCATAGCACCGTCAAATGCTGGAGCTGACCAGCACGTCAAATGCTGGAGCTGCCCAGCACCGTCAAATGCTGGAGCTGCCCAGCACCGTCAAATGCTGGAGCTGCCCAGCACCGTCAAATGCTGGAGCTGCCCAGCACCGTCAAATGCTGGAGCTGCCCAGCACCGTCAAATGCTGGAGCTGCCCAGCACCGTCAAATGCTGGAGCTGCCCAGCACCGTCAAATGCTGGAGCTGCCCAGCACCGTCAAATGCTGGAGCTGCCAGCACCGTCAAATGCTGGAGCTGCCCAGCACGTCAAATGCTGGAGCTGCACAGCACGTCCAATGCTGGAGCTGCCCAGCACGTCCAATGCTGGAGCTGCCCAGCACTGTCAAATGCTGGAGCTGCCCAGCACGTCCAATGCTGGAGCTGAACAGCACGTCCAATGCTGGAGTTGCACAGCAGTGACAGCATATCCAATGCTGGAGCTGCACAGCACGTCCAATGCTGGAGCTGCCCAGCACCGTCAAATGCTGGAGCTGCCCAGCACCGTCAAATGCTGGAGCTGCCCAGCACCGTCAAATGCTGGAGCTGCCCAGCACCGTCAAATGCTGGAGCTGCCCAGCACCGTCAAATGCTGGAGCTGCCCAGCACCGTCAAATGCTGGAGCTGCCCAGCACCGTCAAATGCTGGAGCTGCCCAGCACCGTCAAATGCTGGAGCTGCCCAGCACCGTCAAATGCTGGAGCTGCCCAGCACCGTCAAATGCTGGAGCTGCCCAGCACCGTCAAATGCTGGAGCTGCCCTGCACCGTCAAATGCTGGAGCTGCCCAGCACCGTCAAATGCTGGAGCTGCCCAGCACCGTCAAATGCTGGAGCTGCCCAGCACCGTCAAATGCTGGAGCTGCACAGCACGTCCAATGCTGGAGCTGCACAGCACGTCCAATGCTGGAGCTGCACAGCACCATCAAATGCTGGAGCTGCACAGCACGTCCAATGCTGGAGCTGCACAGCACCATCAAATGCTGGAGCTGCACAGCACCATCAAATGCTGGAGCTGCACAGCACCATCAAATGCTGGAGCTGCACAGCACCATCAAACGCTGGAGCTGCACAGCGCCGTCAAATGCTCGAGCTGCACAGCACGTCCAGCGCTAGAGCTGCACAGCACGTCCAATGCTGGAGTTGCATAGAGTATCTTGTGCTGGTGTTTCAGAACACACTGCACAATGCATGATACATTTCACTGCATCTATTCTATATGTGACCTTCCCTTTTTTTTTTAATATCAGGCATAAGAACATGGTCTTTCATCTTGCTAAAAAATGTCCATGCTGGACCTGCCCAGCACCGTCAAATGCTGGAGCTGCACAGCACCGTCAAATGCTCGCGCTGCACAGCACCGTCAAATGCTCGAGCTGCCCAGCACCGTCAAATGCTGGAGCTGCCCAGCACCGTCAAATGCTGGAGCTGCACAGCACCGTCAAATGCTGGAGCTGCACAGCACGTCCAATGCTGGAGCTGCACAGCACGTCCAATGCTGGAGCTGCACAGCACGTCCAATGCTGGAGCTGCACAGCACGTCCAATGCTGGAGCTGCACAGCACCATCAAACGCTGGAGCTGCACAGCACCATCAAACGCTGGAGCTGCACAGCGCCGTCAAATGCTCGAGCTGCACAGCACGTCCAGCACTAGAGCTGCACAGCACGTCCAATGCTGGAGTTGCATAGAGTATCTTGTGCTGGTGTTTCAGAACACACTGCACAATGCATGATACATTTCACTGCATCTATTCTATATGTGACCTTTTTTTTTTAATATCAGGCATAAGAACATGGTCTTTCATCTTGCTAAAAAATGTCCATGCTGGACCTGCCCAGCACCGTCAAATGCTGGAGCTGCACAGCACCGTCAAATGCTCGAGCTGCACAGCACGTCCAATGCTGGACCTGCCAGCACCGTCAAATGCTCGAGCTGCACAGCACCGTCAAATGCTCGAGCTGCACAGCACCGTCAAATGCTCGAGCTGCACAGCACCGTCAAATGCTCGAGCTGCACAGCACCGTCAAATGCTCGAGCTGCACAGCACCGTCAAATGCTCGAGCTGCACAGCACCGTCAAATGCTCGAGCTGCACAGCACCGTCAAATGCTCGAGCTGCACAGCACCGTCAAATGCTCGAGCTGCACAGCACCGTCAAATGCTCGAGCTGCACAGCACCGTCAAATGCTCGAGCTGCACAGCACCGTCAAATGCTCGAGCTGCACAGCACCGTCAAATGCTCGAGCTGCACAGCACCGTCAAATGCTGGAGCTGCACAGCACGTCCAATGCTGGACCTGCCCAGCACCGTCAAATGCTGGAGCTGCACAGCACGTCCAATGCTGGAGCTGCACAGCACGTCCAATGCTGGAGCTGCACAGCACGTCCAATGCTGGAGCTGCACAGCACGTCCAATGCTGGAGCTGCACAGCACCATCAAATGCTGGAGCTGCACAGCACCATCAAATGCTGGAGCTGCACAGCACGTCCAATGCTGGAGCTGCACAGCACGTCCAATGCTGGAGCTGCACAGCACGTCCAATGCTCGAGCTGCATAGCACGTCCAATGCTAGAGCTGCACAGCACGTCCAATGCTAGAGCTGCACAGCACGTCCAATGCTAGAGCTGCACAGCACGTCCAATGCTGGAGTTGCATAGAGTATCTTGTGCTGGTGTTTCAGAACACACTGCACAATGCATGATACATTTCACTGCATCTATTCTATATGTGACCTTCCCTTTTTTTTAATATCAGGCATAAGAACATGGTCTTTCATCTTGCTAAAAAAATGTCCATGCTGGACCTGCCCAGCACCGTCAAATGCTGGAGCTGCACAGCACGTCCAATGCTGGAGCTGCACAGCACGTCCAATGCTGGAGCTGCACAGCACGTCCAATGCTGGAGCTGCACAGCACGTCCAATGCTGGAGCTGCACAGCACGTCCAATGCTGGAGCTGCACAGCACGTCCAATGCTGGAGCTGCACAGCACGTCCAATGCTGGAGCTGCACAGCACGTCCAATGCTGGAGCTTCACAGCACGTCCAATGCTCGAGCTGCACAGCACCGTCAAATGCTCGAGCTGCACAGCACCGTCAAATGCTCGAGCTGCACAGCACGTCCAATGCTCGAGCTGCACAGCACGTCCAATGCTGGAGCTGCACAGCACGTCCAATGCTGGAGTTGCATTGAGTATCTTGTGCTGGTGTTTCAGAACACACTGCACAATGCAGGATACATTTCACTGCATCTATATGTGACCTTCCCTTTTTTTTAATATCAGGCATGAGAACATGGTCTTTCAACTTGCTAAAAAATGAAGCAGGATACACAAAATACTCTGCGTGTTTTTACACTCCAACAATGCATTAGAGACGTTTTAAATTTATTAGCACATTCTAATAATAGAAAACATGTAATGTACTTCGAGAAAGCAGGACTGATCCTTACCTGTAAAATCTCGATCCCAAGCAGAAGCTTAATGAGACTATCATGGAAAGAACTGACTAGGTTACTGAAAGAAAAAAATATATGCACACATTATGGCAAACTTCAAACAACAGTAGAAAGAGTAATTACCAAGCACCAAACTTGCCACCGAATTGCACCAAATGATGAATTTCACAGTACGATTCAATTTCGGGGGAAGTTCATTTATTCACTAAGCTGTCAATTTTCCAAATACAAACAGTGAAATACGGTGCAATTCACCTCGGAAATGTTTAGTACAGAAGTAATGGTTTGTCTATTCACAGAACATCAAACTGCGCCGAAGTGTCAGCGAAATGCCCTGATTTTCAGTGTTTCAGTTTAACAGGCTTAAGCAGGTGAATACCATAGGTTTCAATGTAAAAAAGGAATATAATTTTTAATATTTTTTTTTAAATGTTTATTCTTTTCATTTTCAGTTTAAAGCTTTTCTATTCTTTAGAAAACATTTTTGTATTTTTTATTTTGACAAAATTTTAGTTACCCAATTTTTTTAAAAGGCGTTTTGTTTTTAGTCTGTAACAGACCTTTTTATTTTAAGGTTTTTTACTTTTGTTGGTTTAAACCCCTATTAGGTGGAGAGTTCAGTTTTTGTTGGGTTTTTTTCCAGTTTGGTGGAATTCGCCAAGCCACTTTTCGGTCACGTTCTCCAACTTTTGAAGAGGCTACGGCGAATCCATCTTTGGCAAAATGCAGTGACCATCCGGTGAAGTATGAATTCACCGTACTGTCGGTGAAATGGAATCACCAAAGTGGAAAGCAATGAAATTTTGGTGCTTAATGAATAGAGCCTTAGAATGCCTAAAATTAATATAGTGTAAACTCATATACTCATCGGGGGGCAATGTTTGGGGTTGCTTCAACAGGTTAGGTCTAGGTTCAGCAACCTTATGAGCTCTAAAATTGAGGTCAGCCAACTACCGGAAAAATCTGATCAGTCAGTATGTTCAATCAATGGGTTTTTTCTTCCCTGATTGCACAGGCATGGTCCAAGACGACAATGCCAAGATTTATTGAGCTCAAATTGTGCAAGAGTGATTCAGGGAGCATGAGATATCATATTCACACATGGATTGGCCACCACAGACCTTAATCCCACTGAGAATCTTTGGGTGTGCTAGAGTAGACTTTATGCAGCACTCTGACTCTCCCATCATCAATATAAGTTCTTGGCGAGAAAATTAAGGGAACTCTGTGACACTGCATAAACCTATCAAAACAATGCCAAGGCGAATGCCATGGCGAATGCATACAGCAATCGAAGCAAAGGGTAGTCTAACAAAATATTAGCGTGTGTGACTTTGTTGGCCATGCAGTGTATATATCTGTTATTGATATTTTTGTCACTTATATAAATTGCAATCTATCTTTAATCTATGCCTCTGTTTCTCCTCACATATTTAAATGCCCAGAATGCATTGCTGTCTTGTCAACTACAGGTGGAGCACCCCATTTCCAGACTGCTCGGAATACCGAGCATCCCTGATTTTGAGTTCTTTTGGATTTCCGGATCCAATGTTTCACAGGAAGGAGATTGTGGTGTCTGGAGAGCCGTGATCCCCTTCCTGCTGCAGCTATCAGCGTCAGGGTAACTGAGCAGCATGGCACACACGTTGGGGTTCCAGAGGCTTCCAGTGCGTGCTGTGGTATGCTGCAGCGCTTGGGAGCAGGGTTCCCTAGCAGCAGCACTTGAAAATCCAGAAATAGTCAAATGCGTAAAGCTCTGAAAATTGCGGTTTTCAGAGTCTTCGGTATCTTAGAATTCCATATAAGGGGTGCTCAACCTTTAGGTGTTTCTTTCACCAAGCCACCTTCTCCTCTTCTCTGCAGTTCCCTAACTATAACACATGAAATTTTACTGTAATTTACCTGGTTTCCTCTGCTTGCAAAGTCCCACAAGGAAGGAGACAATTTCTTAAGTGGTCACCGTTTTCAATATATGATTCTAGACCACTTATAAACTCCTGGATTACCTAACGAAATAACAAGTGTTACATATAAAGGACACTGACAACCTAAAAAAACAGTAATAGTGTTCACGTTGGCTTAAGTGAACTTTGTATATTGAACAAGTATTCCTCGTATACAAATAAGATGCTTACGTTAGGATGCCTGGGATGCTTCTTCAAAGCTTGCTGGAGTTTCTTTTGGAACACAACCTGATCAACTCCTGCAAAAACAAAAAAAAGCGTCATTTAAGAGGACACTTATAAATGTTTGAGCCAAGAACCTTGCATGTCTATAGTGCTAGTAATTTCAAAACACACGACAACCTACCTATTAAGGAAAAAGCAGCACAGTAAGAGTAATGATCCTCCCTTGCCACATTTACACAGCTTACTCTCAATAAAACGAAGCCACAAGCAATATAACAATTACCGCCATCTGCTATATCCAGGCACTGTGACGTTTAAAAAGCATAATGCTGTGAATTAAAGAGACACTAGATGTAATTGTGACCCCTCAAATAAAACTGAGTGGCCATAATACCCTGATCGCCACCAGCCCGCCAGAGCATGGGCTTAAATCCTCCTTAATCTCACTTCTGCAGGAGCTGATCTGAGCTTTAGGGTCTGGGACCAGGAAAAGAAAACCAATTTGGTTCCCCTCTCCCTCCCAGACATTGGATTGGTTGAATGGTCTCTGATGATGTTTCCAGCTTTCCTCTCCCCATTACATGCTTCTACTTCCTACAAGTCTGGGTGCATGTTATGACCGGGGGATTAGTTACCAGTGTTGCACAGGATACAAGGTGAGTTTTTAATATAACTAATGGGTTAAAACAGGAGCGGAGGTATAGAGTGAGTCGGGATGGGGGTTAACGGTTAACCTCTCCTTTGCCCCCTACTCCAGGTTTAATCAGAGTATCCCTTTCAAAGTCTGTTCTAAAAAGTGGGGATAAAAAAAATGGTGTTTGTTTCATACGGTTACATGCCTGAGTCTGAGCACAGAAAACCATCCCTCTGTAGAATATAAGTAGGATCTAGTTTTATTGTTTGGTAATGTAGATTAGCTGTCAAGTTCGTAAAAATAAAAATGTTCAAATACTATACAGAATGGAGCATGCACTATTTCTTTGTTCTGCTACCAACACCTCATCGCACCTCTTGTCATACATCACTATCATACACTTTGTTACAATGTCATTTCCTGAGATATCATTTCACTTTTTTTTTTTTTTTAAAGTCCATGTAGCATCCTTCCAACTGTGTACAAATCCTCCGTACCAATCTCATTTTGGCGGTCTCCAGATTTGAGAATCATTCCAGAAGATTTAAGCATCTGTACAAATAAGCTGTCGTTTTCCACCACAACATCTTGAGCAACTGGTTTCTGCTTCTTGATGCTTGAACGGCTTTTCTTTGTTCCTGAAATAGAATTTTTTTTTTTTTTAAAAAAAAAGGAAAATAAAAAATGTATCCTCTAGTACACCAACGCCACCTTTTGGTGATTTATACTTTTATAATAGAGTCACTAGCACTAAAATCATACAGTACAACTTAGTGCAACAATGTAGCACAAGGCAAAGAATTCAATTCAGATCAAAACAAAAAAGGAAAAGGATTTTATTAAAAACACCGAGACGCGTTTGAAAAAGGTGGTATGCGTACCACCGAAACGCATCTCTGTTCTTAATATAATCCTTTTCCAAGGACCACCCGTCTGCTGATTCTAATCATGGGGTTTGGCTGTACCTCTAAAACAACCACTTGCCAATAAAAGGAGAGCCCCACACAGGCTCAATACCATGTGAGTTTATCTGGTATTTTCAAACATTCCATGGTTCACCGAGATATGAACTATGCTATTTTCTCTTTTAAGAAACTATATGGTTGATGTTTCCAAATAAGAGGCGGAGGACGGCCTGCAAACATTCCTTCTGCGGACACTACAGAGCCAAGGAGGCTTTATTTTTCTGAGTTTGTTTTGAATTCTTTGCCTTGTGCTACAGTGTTGCACTAAGTTATTTCATATTTTATCCCCCTTAGAACATTGTGATCAGTGCTGATAAAAACCCAGTGTATCAGGTAATATATCATATTACCACTTGGGGAGCTTCACCACACCTTTCTTCGAAAATAAAAAAATGTGTTCAATGGCTTTTTGTAAAATATAATGCTCCGGATTGCTTTCAAGTAAGACGTGACAAACCATACAAATGGTGAATACAGCGTGTGTGCCACCACAAGCACGGAAAATAAGGGTGGGAAATATACACAATTTATTAAATCTTTCATTTACATTCCCATTTATACTTTATCCTGCCTAAACCAAATATATTCAAGGTTTTTGATATTGTAAGACTTTATTGTTGAAAGGGCTAAATCGCCTACCCACTTTCGGTGAGTATGTAGAAATCAGCAGGAATTTGAGGCAGGCTGGCCAAGTTAAAAATGCACATCTCTTTGCAAAGCTTGTACCCACCTCAAAAGATATATGCCTGAAACTATATTGGCTAATTAATGGGACACTACTGTTTACATAATCTGTAACTAGATTACACATTTAGCTCTAACACATAAAACACATGCTGCTCTTTTTTTGTCTTTGTTTAAAGTAATTGCATGTAAAAAGGAGGGGAAAAAAAAATAGGTATTTTATCTCCAGGTTCCAGCTTCTGGATTTTTCCCATGATGCAACATTTACAAAAGCTTTGCTTTGTGGCCGTTTATTTAATCTACAATATTTATCAGTTAATTAGGTGAAGAGAAAATTTAGATACAGCTATTGTTCTCCAGGCTACCTAAGAGATGGCAACCGAATGAGATAAAACAGGGAGCTGAAAAGCCTTCAAATCTACCCCCCTGGTGATGTCTTTTGAATACTGTACAACCCACACAATACAATGATGTGAGTTGACTGCCTGACCCATACAGGGTTATTCAAAGAGAATTGAAAAGTCTCCGCACATTCGGTGACTTTTCCTTCCCTGCAATTTGGCGATCGTAGTTCGCCGACCCTGCGGTGTATTCAGCAAGCACCACAGGGCCGCCGTACTGCTGGGAAAACCCTGCCGCAAACCTGACGAACATTCACTGCAAAACCCACCAAAACCCGCAGAAACGGCTGGATTAACCTTGCCGGAGAAACCCGACTAGCCGCCGATCACAGCGCAGAGCAGCCGCCGGAAAAACCTGGCATGCAGACGGACGAGGTGGAAAAAAAAAAAAAAGAAAAACAGTACACTTGAAAGTTTGAAATGCTTTTGCAAAAAAAACTACTGAACGAAAATGCCTGGAATTTACATATAAGATCCAATGAATGATAATAAAAAGGGCTGTTACAGTAAAAAGAAAAGACGATTTAAATAAAAGGAAAAACTTTTGACAAAAAATTCCCCAAAAAAATGCATAAAAGATCCTAAAGAAAATCTAAAAATAAATAGACTTTTTACTGCAGAATATAATATTAAACAGTTTATTAGATATTGGATTAAAACAGGAAGAATTTTAACATTGAAGCCTATGGGAATCGCCTGAATAAATTTGTCGAATGAAACCACCGAACAGCAGGGCATTTCGGCAACTTTTCCATGCTGTTTTGTGTTCTCTGAATAGATGAAGCATTGTTTCTCTAAGGGGATTTCACTGCCCTCGAACAGGCACCGCATGTGCAGGTAATTCTCCAACATTTGGCGAACTGCCTGCTCTCTGCATAGCCGAATGGCCAGGAAAGGTAACCGTACGGTGAATTTCAGTGTTCGGTTACTTTTTGGCCACAATTCGGATGTCTTTGAATAACCTGTGGGGAGGGGGGCAGTATAAAACACGGATGCACCCAGGGACACATACGGAGCAAAACATTTTAACTAAACACTACAAGAGAAAAACAATGCACATGTAAGGTATCAGCAACATAAAATAAAAACATCTAATTTTTTGGTGGTAGTGACCCTTTAAGTTTCATTTACTGGATATTACTTAATTTCTGGGAATTCTATGATGTTATCCCTAATATGTATTCAGAAGCGTCTTGTATGAGATGTCTGCTGTATTAAGATGCATGCTTTCTGTATTGTCTAGGATTTGATAAGTGCCGCAGTATGAGGCGTAATCTAGGTTTATGATGTGTACTCTACGCTCTTCTGCGCTGTATATTCTTTGTCTCTGCTTGGAGCCCGTTCAATAGACACTCGGAATTCACACCTCTCGTGTTGTGATTATAGAGTTCTATTCCCATGGTATTATGAAACTGGTGTGAGACAGTGACTGGAAGTCTTTAAAGGTTTAAGTCCATATAGCACACACTTCAACAACTGTCAAACCTTATAAATGAAGAATCGAAAGGGGAAAAAAGTTGCCCTCTTACGTACTTGATGTATCAGCAGCTACACTGTCTTCCCTGTCATCGGATTTGGAAAGTCTTCTTTTGGCAACCATTGCTAATCTGTGAAAAGAAAAGTAAAACCATTGCGATCACATTATACCAATCCTTTCCCAGACTTGGGAAAGAGACAATGGGAGAAGAGCAAGTGCAGGATCACGGGGTCTAAAGTGATGAATGCACACTCAAACTTGCGGGGCTTCACCCCAGAATTACAAGAAACACAAGGATCTCACTGATCCTATGCAAACTACAGTGTATAAATGGATAACAAATTCCAAGTTTATTAATTCATGAAAGACAACACATACCATAAATACAAAAAAGATGAAAAAAATTAAATGACCTGATAACGTCAAGAACAATATATATTACCACAATAAGTTGGGCCACTTATGGAACAAATAGCTGTAGGTGTTCAATTGTGGGCTAGTAATCAATAACGCCCTCATAGTCAAAAAAATGATGGCCGGTCCAGAGAAGTGGCACCAACCAAAGAACATTTAAAAACATTGTGATTGTAGTTATGCACACCATACGACCTGGATATATTTTTCCTTTCAGCACGTTGGTTTGCATTTATTCAAGGAGGGTGTAGGTCTTTTTGCATTTGTTCTAATAACATTTTCCAGTTACTGCATGCTCTTTATTGCCTGACCTTTGGCAATCAGTTCATGCAAATTGTAACTTTAAGCAATCTATTACTATGCAATTGACCTATGGACGGATTTAGTTGTTTCCTATTGTTTTTAAATGTTCTTTGGTTGGTGCCACTGCTCTGGACCGGTCATCATTTTTTTGACTATGAGGGCATGATTGATTACTAGCCCACAATTGAACAGCTATGCTACAGCTATTTCCTATTTGTTCCATAAGTGGCCCAACTTATTGTGGTAATATATATTGTTCTTGACGTTATCTGTCATGCCCCGCTCTCGGCCCCGGCCACCATGTTGGGACACCTGCAGTACTCACCTGAAGTCCCTCTTGGCGCGTCGCTCCATGCTCTCTGCCCGCAAGCAGGAGAGAGCTCGAGGTCCACCACACGCTGCCGCCAGGATCCGAATACCGGAAGCGCGCACGCACGATCGCATGCCTTCCTAGAAAACGAACTTGGTACTCTGCCCTCTGCTGGTAGCTTACGGGTACTACATGACACCTGCACTGGAGATCCTCGAATGCCACCAATTAATCTATCAAGTACTCAGGTATTGTATCGATAGCCCACAAGGGCAAAGAGTGAATAGTCGGCGCTAAGTCACTATAAATAGGTGGTATTATACTTTTGTGCTGCTACAAACACCCACGTGCACCCCATACACGGAATAAAAGCCAGAATACAGTTGGACGTCAGTCCTGTGTGAGCGCACGCTTTTAACTTAGTGATGTTAAACACCTCTTATTGGTTTACATAGAACACTTATCTTATAATATTGTTCTCGAAGGGTAGACCTTTCGTGGGTTCAAACCCTACAGTATAAATGTATAAAATAGAAACATATGGTGCAATATTGTTTGTACATAAGCAATGGTCAAGAAAATTTTCACAAGTTTTCACTCACAAAGGAGGAGCCTCAATGTGGCTCAAGTGATGGACCTTCTGACCTCTTATGGGGGGGGGGGGTTACACCCAACTCCTGGGAGTCTTCTAGTGCCTTTAATCTCACCAGTCAAACCAATTTCTTACTTTAAAGAGAAAGAGAGGGAAAAACCTCCATTGCGCAGATATAATCCTTGGTTTAAACGTTTAAGAAGATATTGGTATATACTCACAATTTTCTGAGCCTCTACAGTAAGTGGCTCAGTATCAAGGCATCAAGTAAGTTCCAAATCAGGGGAAAGTGCCGCACCTCCGCTCCATCCTCCAGGGTAAAGCTGTCTCTACTCAGCAGCCAGAATGAAGCTCATCAAAATTGTGGTCTAAAAAACATTTATTCTTAAAAACAAAATAAAACAATCATGATAGCTACTCAGATACGCATTTCGCCTGCTTGTGCTGCAGGCTTCCTCAGTCTGTCCGTCTCAGTCAGACTGAGGAAGCCTGCAGCACAAGCAGGCGAAACGCGCATCTGAGTAGCTATCATGATTGTTTTATTTTGTTTTTAAGAATAAATGTTTTTTACACCACAATTTTGATGAGCTTCATTCTGGCTGCTGAGTAGAGACAGCTTTACCCTGGAGGAAGGAGCGGAGGTGCGGCACTTTCCCCTGATTTGGAACTTACTTGATGCCTTGATACTGAGCCACTTACTGTAGAGGCTCAGAAAATTGTGAGTATATACCAATATCTTCTTAAACGTTTAAACCAAGGATTATATCTGCGCAATGGAGGTTTTTCCCTCTCTTTTTCTTTAAAGTAAGAAATTGGTTTGACTGGTGAGATTAAAGGCACTAGAAGACTCCAGGAGTTGGGTGTGACCCCCCCCATAAGAGGTCAGAAGGTCCATCACTTGAGCCACATTGAGGCTCCTCCTTTGTGAGTGAAAACTTGTGAAAACTTTCTTGACCATTGCTTATGTACAAACAATATTGCACCATATGTTTCTATTTTATACATTTATACTGTAGGGTTTGAACCCACGAAAGTACTCAGGTATCCCAGCTCCACCTACGAGTCACAGGTGAACTGTGTTCTTACGATCCTCTGAACCAAATTTAAACCGCCGCCTTTCTCAGTTCATTAACCAGGTTATACTGTGGTTCACCACTTCAGTTATCCAGTGTTCCCTCTTCGTTTCTGTTCCAAGTGAATCCTGAGTTCCAGATCCTCTACCCCAGATTGCTTCCACGGTACCAGCTCCATCTTCAGGCTTGTTTCCACGTCCACGGTACAGGCTCCATCTCCAGGCTTGCTTCCACGGTACCAGCTCCATCTCCAGGCTTGCTTCCACGGTACCAGCTCCATCTCCAGGCTTGCTTCCACGGTACCAGCTCCATCTCCAGGCTTGTTTCCACGGTACCAACTCCATCTCCAGGCTTGCTTCCACGTCCACGGTACCAGCCCCATCTTCAGGCTTGCTTCCACGTCCACGGTACCAGCCCCATCTTCAGGCTTGCTTCCACGTCCACGGTACCAGCTCCATCTCCAGGCTTGCTTCCACGGTACCAGCTCCATCTCCAGGCTTGCTTCCACGTCCACGGTACCAGCTCCATCTCCAGGCTTGCTTCCACGTACACGGTACCAGCTCCATCTCCTCCACCCCGGTTCGTCTCAAAGACCACAGCCCACGTTATCCTCTTCTACAATCCTTCGTTCTGGACTTACGTCCATTTAAATCTGAAGACCCTCACTCACAATTCCCAGTTCTGGACTTTATTCTTGCCAAGGAGACCTTTGGCGTTATAGTCTTTTGTTCTGGACTTATATTTTGTTTCATCTCAGTAAATACTTAACTGCTCATATACATCTCCTGGTCTCCTTCTTCGGCTTGCCATTGGGTTCCATACGCACAACACTACACAGGGGTCATAGCCTCTGCCCTTACATTATCAGGTCATTTAATTTTTTTTCATCGTTTTTGTATTTATGGTATGTGTTGTCTTACATGAATTAATAAACTTGGAATTTTTATCCATTTATACACTGTAGTTTGCATAGGATCAGTGGGATCCTTGTGTTCATTGCGATCACATCAATCAAAATGCATTGAGTACACAGATTCATTTTAAACATAGTACATTATACTCCGAGACATAAAAAAACTGAAATTTGTGACCCTAACCTTATAAAGCAGTCAGTAATGGACCCAAAGTTTAGCTCACATTTAAAAGGAAGGGATTAGAAATGTGCTGCCGTAAGAGAAAGACATTTATTATCATTTTGTCCAAAAATATGCAAAATAAATAAGGTAGTCACTTAACAGCTTTATAATGTGCCCAAGAACAAACTTTTTTGCAATTTCTGATATGTTTATATTCATCTCTGATAGCACGTTTATATTTATGGCACCCACCATATTATATATCCTTTTTTTGTAAAGATAAAACTTTTTTCTGATATGCCACATGTGTATTTAACACAAAGTATGAAATAAAACGTTTAAAAATCCAGACACACTTTTGCCCTAAATATTTCATACACAACTTGTACAGTTTTGAAACAAATTCTGAGAATAAATGCATATATTCTGATTTTGGAAGAACCTCATGTGTGCTAGATGATCACCTATTCTAGGGAAGCACCACATTATACCTGTAGCCATGGTATATTGGTGCTGGGACTGCGTGCAAGTTAGCATGATTAAAAAAAGGGACAGTGTTAAAATACGTGATGGGTCCCGAGGCACATTTTCTTTGGTCATGTAATATATAGGGCAATGACTAAACTGGTTAATGAATACATATTTTGAAAAATGGTACTACTTGCTATAAAGCATAACATATTCTCCATTATGCGAGCTCTGTAGGGCCACCATTGTTGTCACCATTAGTATTCCCCAACCTTCAGAACTCAAAATTTCAAACGCGACAGTAAAAACGTAGAATCACTTCATCAGCCTCATTTTTCTTTAGCATAAAGCACCTGGTATGCGTTATCTCAATCAATAACAATGTAAAGACATACAAGGAATACTGGCTTGTCACATGTCAATTTGCCTGCACATTAGTCTGGGCGGTCAGCTGTGTTAACATGGAGTGACAGGTGTCATTCTCCTGCCCTCTGTTGCCAGCCAAGGAAACCAGGGGCCCTAACAAAGCCAAGATGTTAGGATATCAGCTCCAGCAGCTATTCCTATCGCACTCATTCTTCACAGCTCAATACCTTATTCAGGAATGAATAACGGCTCTTAAACTTTGGTGTTAAAGGGACATGCATGCTTTGCTAGTGTGTCTTTAAAAATGTGAAAAGCCTTTTAAATGAGTCAGTTGACTTGTCTCATCCAGCAGGCATAAAAAGTTTCATATTTTTTTTCATATTTACTTGCTCTACTTTCTTGGCGTTTCCACACCCAATGCAGGAGGCACATGGAGCTAACCAATCAGTGTGTATTCTGTAGAATGCATAAAAAATGCACAGAGCATGTGTGACTGAGTTGCTCCTCCTGCACTGTGAGCTGAGGGGAGGACAGGGCTGAGTGCCAAACCAATCTGTAATTCAATAAACCCTCAGCTACTGCAGAGAGAGGGAAGGAAAAACCTCAATAGACACAGGGAGAAAAATAAGCTCTGCAAAAAAAAAGCAGAGAGACACAGCAAGAAAAGGTAAAGAGAGAAAGACAGCAAGATAAAACCATAGAGCGCTAGAAATGGTGCAGTGCGAAAGAGCGCACGCAAGAGACAGACCGCACAAGAAGTGTGAGTGAGTGTGGTAGGGAGTTTGAGTGAGACAGTGAGTAGGTAAACCATGAAACAGCGCAAGTGAGTGTGTCAGAGAGTCTCTCTGTGTGAGTGTGAATCAGCGATGAGTCTTGATTTCAAGGTTGCAGAGATGCTTATATTCAGTGGCTCAGTTCCCCCAGTCTGAGGTCCTGAGCATGCATAGGGTTTCACGTGCACAGCTTGTGCTAGTTCATGTGAAGCTGTGATGGGTGGAGGAGTCAGGGAATATACAGGAAGTGGGAGCTAAAGATACACCCCTAGGGGCGTGCCAGAAAAGATGAAATGACAGAGTTTAACCCTTTCCTGCCATAGGGCGTACACTGACATCCCTGCGGCAGGTGTGCCTTGAAGCCACAGGGTGGCATAGTATGCCCTGCTGACTTCAATGGGCCTTCTCTCCCCCCACCCATCAGTCAGCGCATGCCTTTGCGCCGTTGGCTGCTCCTGGATGGTCTGTCAGCTGTGTAGGGGGGCTGGAGGTAGGGCGACCGCAGCAGCCTGCAAGCGGGCATATTAGCTTTAAAGCTCCCCCAATGGGGACATCCTGTCTGGCAGCAAAGGGTTAAAGGAAGAAAATAAAAAAAATTGCACCTCTTTAAAACTTTTGATTTATTCTAGCTTGTCTACTAGTATAAAAGTGTTTAACTGTCAATTTAAAAAAAATAATTCTAGATGATATGCATGTCCCCTTTTAAGTGATTCTACAATGGGAACGTAAAAAGAATCCCTTACCTCAGGTCCCAAGGTTCAGAGAGCAGCATGTTCCACTGCTTCCTCTGCTTGTACTTTGTGCAATATCAGGAACAAGTAGTTTCCTGGGTTCTTCCGCAATTCTTGCGGGACCCTGGTCACAGAACTTACTGCACGGACGCTCCTTGCACCACAGAGTCCTATGGACTCCAGGAGCTGAAACCAGCAGCAGCTAACCAGTGATGGTGCCGTTATCACAAATATTCAGACTCAGATACTAATATAGCGGGCCATTCACAGAAGAGCAGTTAACCCCTTAAGGACGGGAGTAATTTTACAACTTCGGCGCTGTTTCGGAAGTTTGCTGAGCTCATTTTGACCGTTTTTAAGTCACTTATTATTATACCACCCAGACAAATTATTTATCGTTCTTTCCGGCAGACTCAGCAGATTAATAATATATCATTATTATATGTATATGTCATGCCCTGCCAAAATGCTATATCAAAAAATGTAAAAAAAAGTAAAAAAACTGTGAATTTTCAATAAAATTTCAATCATCCACAGTGTGTAAATTTTTTTATTTTTTTTAATTTTATTATCCGAGCCTTTGTGGTCACATGCTATGGGGTAGACTTGTTAAAGAAATTAGAACGTGGAACCCATTTTTTTTTGGGGAGAAATTGCGTGATTTTAGCTAAACCCCCCCCAAAAAAAATTGAAACTGATGTCAGTGCGCCGTAAACCCTTCCGATCTGACTCCGTGGGACTCAGATCAGCAAGGGAGCCGCCGGAGGAGGTGAGTATCTGCAGAGGGGGGCTGCAAACGCTGCGGACATACCATTACGTCCTGCGGCATCAAAGCCCGCCTAATGCAGGACGTAATGGTACGTCCTGCGGCGTTAAGGGGTTAACAGCTAGCTGCAAATGTTTAACAGCAAATGTTTCCATTTGGGAGCCGTTATTAACAGCTTGTGACGTGCTGTTGTGAGTCACTTTAGAACTGGGGTGTGTGGGCATGGAGATGGGTTTGGGGTGCAGGTCTGACTTTCGTTATTATTTTCATTGCTCTCGTGTGCAGAATGTGTGATCTGTGATTATGTAAGAATGCATTGTCTAGTCCTTATTTACCTGCTATCTGTTTCTATCTGAATAGGTTGTAATCTGCTGTCTGTAGGTAATGTAATTAGTTTTCTGTCCTATCCTTGTTAGAACTGTTAAGTAATGTTTAATTTAACTGACCTAATGGAATTAGAGTTTTCATTCCAATAGGTCAATGTTTGTGCAATTATATGTCAGTATAATTAGGTCCCACTGGAAGATGTTGTGATTTTGTGTATGTAAATGACCTATGTTTGACTGTAAAAATGTGCCTCTGATTAAAGCAATTCATTCTAACCGTGAAAGACCACAGATCTACAGCGTTGCCTTATTTCTGGGGGAAGCTAGCAGACTCTATGTGTCCCGGTCCTTAAGCGTCGTCTAAAGACTGGAGGAAGGCATGGGAGTCTGGCTGGGTTAGAACATGGGGGTCCTGCGAGGAAACAGCATTGGCAGATGTGACCCTGTTGGGGTACAGAGATCTGTCACACAGCTTAGTTGGAATAGGGGCCCTAGATTTTCAGGTAAACACTAGAAATGACCTATGGGGATGTACCCCAAAACTGGGATAATTGCATGCAGAGAGGGGAAAAGCCTGGAAGCAAAGTAGACTATGATAGGTGACAAGACACGAGTGAAGCGAAAATCTTTGTGATCTCTCCCATCTCCATGTATTACTGTAAAGAAGCTACAAGAAGCAGCCATGACCCTCACTGTAACAAAACAGTTCAGTGGACAATCTCGGGATAAAACACTCCGCCACCAAGGACTACTTAAAGTTGACTAAATGGTCACGATGTGAGTCCCTGAAATACACTTTTGTAACAGAAGCATTTTAGCAAGTGAACTTTTTGCTTATACACTGTCTGAACCACCTCCTGGACGTTTTGATACATGCCAGTATATTTTACATTTATTTAAAGTCATAAAAAACTTACTTTACGGAGATATTATTATTTAATGCCATCAGACTAGCTGTTCTGTTTATTGTAAGATCATTGAGCAGCATGCTTTCCTATTGTTCAGTATATGACAGAGCTGTTTAGCTATGGGGAATGTTGGTATTTTATAAATGGCCCAGTAGGCTAAAGGCCATTTGGCTGGTGGCCCTCGGGGCTTGTGTTCCGATTATCTGGTCAGTTCCATCAAACAATTGGCACAGGGGGCAGGGTCAAAAAATCCAAAATCCCCCATTCAATGACCATGAATTTGCATCTCTGCGCTCCCTCACTCTTGGAGCAATGCGCACTATGCTGCTATAGCGCACAAAGCGCATTAGAGTCCGAGCGCCCGGCGCACTCTGATGACGTGGGGGACAGGGAGATGTGTCCCCTCTCCTTCCCTGCACACCTCTGTCCAGTGTTATGCAGGAGAGGGGGAAATCATTTATTATAAATTATACTTTGTTAAAATTATTACTTTTTTATTTCATAATATATGCAATTGAATATAATTATTTTAATGTACTGAAATATGTAAATAATTTACTATAACTTAATATCTATTTAAATATAATGTACTGTCTTTATCAGCTAGGTGTGTGTGTTTAGGTGTGGTTCTGGGAAACCTGTAACATAATGACTATTTCCTACATATTTATTTTCTGTATTAATCTGTATATTTATGTTTTTGTTTTTAATATCTTGCATTGTATTTCTGTAATGACTGTAACATTTCAATGTTCTTGAACCCAGGACATACTTGAAACTGAGAGAAATCTCAATATATCCTTCCTGGTAAAATACTTTTATAAATAATAATAATGGTCACTAAGTAAAGTGCAGTTATATGCGTGTTTGCCTGTAAATTGAAAATCCACATCCTTTCCCATTCAATATATGGGTGTGTGTATCTATAGATGTGTTTTTTTGTATGTGAATTAAAATTCCCTTCAATCAATGTGCGTTTTCGATTTACATACAAAAACACACATCTCACTAGACTAGGATGTGACAATGTTTGGGAACTACATCTCCCTTGCTCAGATACTCCATAGGTTGGGAGAGACTCATGGGAAATGTAGTTCTAGAACATCTGGAGGGCCTAGTTTGTTGGTTCCCGGATGCTTGCATGGGAAGCATGACATACCTGCTTGGTGCCCTATTCCAACCAAGCTGTTAAGTGGCTTGCTAATGGATAACTTGTACACGTGCCGTTGTGCATTTCCGCTTCACTATTAAAGGGATATTCTACACACCCTGACCACTTTAACTTTTTAAAGAATTGGCCAGGGTGTGTCCCTGAAAAAGTACACACATTACATCTTGTGGTCCTCCCCAGCTCATGCATCCTCCATGGTCCCCCGAACTCTTTAAAATGGGTGAAGTGGAGAGAAGGGGTGCGCGCGTGCAGGATGTGCCACCTGCCTGGCAGAAATGGTTAATGGCTCCTTTACAGAGTATAGGGGCCATTATTATACATTAAAGAGCGTATAATGCCACGGACAAGAAAACACAGAATAGCCCTTTTGTTTATTTATTATGCTAGTGTATTATTATTACTCTAGCTTTTCTCTTATTTTTCTCACTTTTTTTTTTCCCCCCAGCTCGGAAGATGCCGAAGCGTCAAGGAGTTTGAGAAGTTAAATCGCATCGGAGAGGGCACGTATGGAATTGTGTGTACGTTAGAAACATATCAATATCGCATTCTTTGTCCCTTTTTATAAATTATACTTTGTTAAAATTATTACTTTTTTATTTCATAATATATGCAATTGAATATAATTATTTTAATGTACTGAAATATGTAAATAATTTACTATAACTTAATATCTATTTAAATATAATGTACTGTCTTTATCAGCTAGGTGTGTGTGTTTAGGTGTACAGGGGTGTTGGGTGCATGTTTTTTTTTTAGGTGTACCGTTACAGGTACTCATACAGCGCCAACAAGTTCCGTAGCGCCTTACAATGGGGTAAGCACAAACATTAGACATAATAAATATACATTAGTTGCAGACGACCCTGTCCGTAGGATAATTGTCCTGCAGGGGGTTGTTAGGTGTATGTGTCTTTAGGTGTACGGCGGTTAGGTGTGTGTGCACCTGCCCTTTAAGTTATATAATAGGGCTGTGTAGGCACCCGTATATATAATAGGGCCGTGTAGGCACCCGTATATATAATAGGGCCGTGTAGGCACCCGTATATATATAATAGGGCCGTGTAGGCACCCGTATATATAATAGGGCCGTGTAGGCACCCGTATATATAAATAGGGCCGTGTAGGCACCCGTATATATAAATAGGGCCGTGTAGGCACCCGTATATATAATAGGGCCGTGTAGGCACCCGTATATATAATAGGGCTGTGTAGGCGCTGTATATATAATAGGGCTGTGTAGGCGCTGTATATATAATAGGGCTGTGTAGGCACCCGTATATATAATAGGGCTGTGTAGGCACCCGTATATATAATAGGGCCGTGTAGGCACCCGTATATATAAATAGGGCTGTGTAGGCACCCGTATATATAAATAGGGGCTGTGTGTAGGCACCCGTATATATAAATAGGGCTGTGTAGGCACCCGTATATATAAATAGGGCTGTGTAGGCACCCGTATATATAAATAGGGCTGTGTAGGCACCCGTATATATAATAGGGCTGTGTAGGCGCTTTATATATAATAGGGCTGTGTAGGCACCCGTATATATAATAGGGCTGTGTAGGCACCCGTATATATAATAGGGCTGTGTAGGCACCCGTATATATAAATAGGGCTGTGTAGGCACCCGTATATATAATAGGGCCGTGTAGGCACCCGTATATATAATAGGGCTGTGTAGGCGCTGTATATATAATAGGGCTGTGTAGGCACCCGTATATATAATAGGGCTGTGTAGGCGCTGTATATATAATAGGGCTGTGTAGGCACCCGTATATATAATAGGGCTGTGTAGGCACCTGTATATATAATAGGGCTGTGTAGGCACCCGTATATATAATAGGGCTGTGTAGGCACCTGTATATATAATAGGGCTGTGTAGGCACCCGTATATATAATAGGGCTGTGTAGGCGCTTTATATAATAGGGCTGTGTAGGCACCCGTATATATAATAGGGCTGTGTAGGCACCCGTATATATAATAGGGCTGTGTAGGCACCCGTATATATAATAGGGCTGTGTAGGCGCTTTATATATAATAGGGCTGTGTAGGCACCCGTATATATAATAGGGCTGTGTAGGCACCCGTATATATAATAGGGCTGTGTAGGCACCCGTATATATAATAGGGCCGTGTAGGCACCCGTATATATAATAGGGCCGTGTAGGCACCCGTATATATAATAGGGCCGTGTAGGCACCCGTATATATAATAGGGGTGTGTAGGCGCTGTATATATAATAGGACTCTGTAGGCACCCGTATAGCTATGTAATAGGGGTATGTGTTGCTATATCGCCGTAGACAAATATGGGCTGCTCATTTTTTGCCTGGGCCTATTTTTTGTCCCAGTTCGGGCCTGACTAGAAGTGACACTGGGAAGAAAAGAGCAGGACAACGGTTTCCAGATGACAGGATTCCTAGAACTCCCAGATTGTGAGTTCCTACGGGAATAGGGCCCTCATCTCCTCCTGTACTGTTTGTCAAATGTTGTTCAATGTATTGTAACCCTGTCTGTGCTTATTGTACAGCGCTGCGGAATATGCCGGCGCTTTAGAAAGAATAATAATAATAATGACAGATCTAGTTAACATTTGGCATGTATGGGTATTTAAGTAGTTCGAAAAGGGACAGTAACAGCACGCTAGGGTAAGTGTAAGCAATCTTGGCCCTCCAGATGTTTTGGATCTACATCTTCCATTATGTTCATCAACTTATTAGACAGGCAGAGCATCATGAGAAATGTGCGGTCAAAACATCTGGAGTGCCAGGGTTACTGACCCCTGCACTAGGGGTTGCAGACTATATTTGTAGCATGTGTTGAGCAAAACATCATGTATTAATCTCATTCGATCTCAGCCCCTTCAGCTAGAATTACTTTATTTATATAGCGCCAACACAGTCTGTAGAGCTGCACTGTCCTGTTAACGGTCTGGGCTACGTGAACAGCGCAAAACTCGTGCCGCTGTCGTCACATGCCAGCCATGACCGGGCCTCCTCGCTTGTCGGTAGCGCTTTTATAACATAGCTGCTCGTGTGCGGACAGACGTGCAGTGAGGCAGGCTTACGGTAAGGAGGCCCCTTAGGACGATGAACCGGCATCTAGAACAACAGCAGCCCCTGCCGCCCTCCGGAGCAGCCCTGCGTCTCCCAGCAGGTACGTACAGAACAAAAATACAAGCCCAGCAGTCAGCACTGGACTGAGTAAGCGCGGGAAATGAACTCTAGCCACGCCGGCTCCTTCCCATTGGCTAAACCCGAAGCGAGGGCCGCTGCACACGAGATTGTGGTTGGATGAGACGGTATTCTGTATGCCACGCCCCTCCTGCAACTTGACAGTCAGTATGTGGTGACCTCATGAGTGTGCGACCTTCTGCGACACTGAGACAGGACGCAGGGTGAGCCTGCTTTCCACATTGCCTCCTTTTTCAGAACACCCGCACACACAGGCTTTTCACATGATTTTAAGCCCGAGACCGAACGGGCTCCCGTAGGCCTGAGAAGCCGGAACATTTCCTACAGCCTGACGCCCGCAGTGATGGGAGAGGCCGCCCCGGAACCTGAGCCCGAGCTGGAGCTCATCCGCCTGAGGAGTGTGAGAGAGGAAACCCACAGGAGTGTGCCGGAGGGAGACAGAGTGAGGAGACATAGAATCAATATTCTGCTTGATCGCCATATTTAAACCAAATACATGGTTCTGGGAAACCTGTAACATAATGACTATTTCCTACATATTTATTTTCTGTATTAATCTGTATATTTGTGTTTTTGTTTTTAATATCTTGCATTGTATTTCTGTAATGACTGTAACATTTCAATGTTCTTGAACCCAGGACATACTTGAAACTGAGAGAAATCTCAATATATCCTTCCTGGTAAAATACTTTTATAAATAATAATAATGGTCACTAAGTAAAGTGCAGTTATTTGCGTGTGTGCCTGTAAATTGAAAATCCACATCCTTTCCCATTCAATATATGGGTGTGTGTATCTATAGATGTGTTTTTTTGTATGTTAATTAAAATTCCCTTCAATCAATGTGCGTTTTCGATTTACATACAAAAACACACATCTCACTAGACTAGGATGTGACAATGTTTGGGAACTACATCTCCCTTGCTCAGATACTCCATAGGTTGGGAGAGACTCATGGGAAATGTAGTTCTAGAACATCTGGAGGGCCTAGTTTGTTGGTTCCCGGATGCTTGCATGGGAAGCATGACATACCTGCTTGGTGCCCTATTCCAACCAAGCTGTTAAGTGGCTTGCTAATGGATAACTTGTACACGTGCCGTTGTGCATTTCCGCTTCACTATTAAAGGGATATTCTACACACCCTGACCACTTTAACTTTTTAAAGAATTGGCCAGGGTGTGTCCCTGAAAAAGTACACACATTACATCTTGTGGTCCTCCCCAGCTCATGCATCCTCCATGGTCCCCCGAACTCTTTAAAATGGGTGAAGTGGAGAGAAGGGGTGCGCGCGTGCAGGATGTGCCACCTGCCTGGCAGAAAGGGTTAATGGCTCCTTTACAGAGTATAGGGGGCATTATTATACATTAAAGAGCGTATAATGCCACGGACAAGAAAACACAGAATAGCCCTTTTGTTTATTTATTATGCTAGTGTATTATTAGCTTTTCTCTTATTTTTCTCACTTTTTTTTCCCCCCAGCTCGGAAGATGCCGAAGCGTCAAGGAGTTTGAGAAGTTAAATCGCATAGGAGAGGGCACGTATGGAATTGTGTGTACGTTAGAAACATATCAATATTGCATTCTTTGTCCCTTTTATCCTCATACAAAGTTATTCCCATTGTTTACATGCAGGGGTCGGCAACCTTGGCCCTCCTGATCTTTTGGAACTACATCTACCATTATGTTCAGTAACTCACTAGGCTGACTAAGCATCATGGGACATGTAGTTTTAGATCAAGGTTGCGGACCCTTGGATTAGTCGCATTATCCTCAACTGGGACGATTGGAAAGCGTCGCTGACACACATGTCTTTTACACATCCTGTGAGTGATATTCAAGCGGGGGCATCATTGTGAAATTATTTGCATCTGCAGTCTGCACTATAATTTATTTTGCAGATTTAACTTTATATATATATATATATATATATATATATATATATATATAATTATATTATTATTTTTTATTTATTTTTTCATGACTCAACCGCGTAGACCTGTTTGCTTTCAAACGGTTCCATAGAGGAGAGGGAACGGAAGGTAGATGGTGAAATCCACACTCCTCAGCCCTCGGTCTTCATCTGCTGGTGGTTAAAGCCGCTAGGGTTTACGTTGCTTCATTTACTCATCCATGCTTGAGAATGAAAATAGGATTGCTGGAAAACCCTTAATGGATCTCCATGTATCTGATAGTTCAGGGATCGCTGTCCTTGCAATGATTTGTGCCTTAACTACATGTCCCATGAGGCTCAGAGAGCCTTATGACTCAAAGTAAATGCTTTAAAGAGAAATCTATGCAAAAATAGAACATTAAAAGTAATACACGAAAGGATTTCCTCCTGTTCTTCCAAACTGCTATTAATCCCTGGGCTTGGCTTTTTATAGGTCCATTATATGCTGTGCGTTAAGCATGTAACTAGGCCCAGGCCATTGTTTAAATTTCAGATCGCGCCAGAGATACCGTAAACAATGAGATTGTTGCCCTGAAGAAGGTCAGGATGGATAAAGAGAAGGACGGTGAGTTCCTGCATTTGGATGATAGGTATAAAATCTTGTTTTTTTGTTTTTTTTTATTATTTTAAAGGCAGGGCATGATGCAGACATATCAAACGTAGGAGCCCCCTACCCATTTCTAGGAACATCTTAACGCTGAGGACACACGGATGATCAGGAGTGTGGTACGGACATTCTTTCCGCTCAGACGCCGTTGTGGCCACCTAGCTGTGCGCAGAGTTCTACAAAGCATGAGCCTCCTATGGAGGATGACACTTTGCAGACCCATTTGACATTTGTTGTGGGGCTTCGACAGGGAAGTAAAATACTGTACATGTCTGTTGTAACGTGCTGAAAAAGTACGCACATTACATCTTGTGGTCCTCCCCAGCTCATGCATTAAAACGCTACGATGGACGATCGGAGGGGGGGGTGTGGGGGTCAAAAAGATGCACTTATTGTGTCCATGTGGCCCCTAGAGTTTTGAGCCCTGTTTTAAGGGGTCACTTTAATGTTGTATTATAAAAAGATAAAGCAATGCACGGATTTTTTTATTTTATTTTATTATTATTATTATTATTTTTTTTACGCTTTCACTACCATGATTGGGTGTACATGATCTATTCAAAAGCTCCTACAGGAGCCAAACATCAGGTAAACTCAGTCTGATTTTTCGTCTGGAGCAATGCAAAGGATGTTTTTTTTTGGCAAATAGCCTCCAGAACTTGCTCCTGAAATCTCAAAACCTCAGACATGACAGCTGATGCGTTGAAATTATTTTAGATCCCGTTTTCACGGAACACGGAGCTCAAGTTTCAATGAACTTGCAAAAGTGGGTTTTTTTTGCCAGTAGAGGGAGCCCTCTTCCTTTCACCTAGGACTTCCAGCGATGAGGAGCTCTGTCTATTTTTGCTGTGTGGGTAATGGGATGTGATTTTTCTATAAAACTACTGTGTCATGCATGTGGGTTTATGGAAAAGCACTTGGTAGTACAGAGATTAAGGCAGGGATCTCCAAAATCCGGCCTCCCAGATGTTCCTGGATGACAACTCAGAAATGTCTGACTGCATTAGATCAATGGAGAAGCATGGGAGTTGTAGTTCAGGAACATTTTGGGGGCCAGAGTTTGGAGATCCCTGGGTTAAGGAACGAACACCAGACCTGTGATGACCAACCATGGCCACCGTAGATGTTTCAGTACTATATGTCTTCTAATACTCTAGCAGTTGTGAGCTTCTGCAGCATCAGGTATGTCAAACCTACCCATCTGGACTATATGGACAGGCTTGCTTTCATGCCCTGCTTGCGGTATACACGTGGGACGTTCCCATAACCGATTTGGTCCATGCTGCTCTGCCTAGACAACTGCTGTTCTCACTGAAGCTGAACCCGAAATGTTAATCTCAGCCGTCATCATCTGGACCACTGACAGTGTTCCTTTTTGTTACGGTTTGTCGTTTCTTTTCTCCTTCACCAAGGTATCCCTATCAGCAGTCTGAGGGAGATAACGTTGCTTCTAAAACTTCGACATCCCAACATCGTGGAGCTGAAGGAAGTGGTTGTTGGGAATCACCTGGAGAGGTGAGGATAATTCTTTGTGTTAGATGACGCACTGCGCTGCCCGTAGTATTGAGCAGAACATGTCCTCTCCTACACCCCTCCAGACTATACATACAGTTGTTGTTTTTTTTTTTTTTATTATTATTAATATTTTATTTTTTATTTTTTTCTCCAGCATATTTCTGGTGATGGGTTACTGTGAGCAGGACCTGGCCAGTCTCCTGGAAAACATGCAGACCCCTTTTTCCGAAGCCCAGGTACGCACCTCGACCATCAGCCTTTGTTTCATCTGCAGGTCGGCCAGGGATCAGTGTGACGTGTGTAAGGTTTGCGCTTCTTAAGGCCGGGGTCAGACGAGCATTTTAAGAGCGGAAGGAACGTCCGTGAGAGTGGACGTTCCTTCCACTCTGATGCCACTCTGATGCCTGTCTGGCCACACCTATGGAGGATCTCGCTTTGCAGGCCAGTCGAACGCGCGTTGTAGCGCTTTGACGGGGAGGCTTTCAGAACGTCCACTGTGGTGTGCGCAATTCGTGCGTGCGCCACAGGGTGTGGCCGACCCCTGTCGACATCACAATGCTGAGACAGATGCCGGGAGGCACGTCAATACAGGCGCACTATCTCATCTGACCCTGGCCTAAACCGGCGATGTAGAATGAACGAACAAGGCAGAACACTTTCAAAAACCTCCCACTGCGTGTGGGATGAGGGAAAGCATAGATATGTAAAAGAACACATCTCAATATATCCAGTGTTTGCCATTTTGCCATGGATATCCCTCCTGGAACCAATGCAGCAAAATCTTAATAAACATTCAGGTCCATAGCTTTGGACCCTTTTCCGGCCCGGATGACCTCGAGGAACTATAAGGAAATGTATCAGCTTTAGCAGTTATGTCTTTGTGACTCCCTAACACTGGCTTAGGTACAAGCCAGCCGCCATAATCACAGCCAGGCTCGTAATTGTTCCTCCTGGCAAAAGAGCAGCGGTGTGCAGCGTCCTCCTAGAGGCCATATGACTCGTCTGGGAGTTGGGTGCGTTTGAACATGCTTTGTAGAGGAAGGAAACTGGACATGTTTTCAGTCTCCCGTTTGAGGGCTAGAGGAAGCAGCGAATGGAGCTCTCCTATGAATGGAGCTCTCCTATTCACTGAGGGACCAGACATATATTTTACATCTAAAGGGTTATTCAATAAGCGCCGAGCTTGCCAGCAGATTGCACCGAACAGTGAATTTCACCTTACGGTGTATTTTCGGGGCAGGTAATCTATTCAGAAAGCTGTCATTTCTCCAAATATTGTCTAATTGCCACCGAAATACGGTGCAGTTCGCCGCAATTCGTTGATTTTCGGCAGCAGCAAGATTGTCCCATAGAGACGTATTGGTTAATCTATTCAGAGAACACCGAACAGGACCAACGTGTCATTGACATGCCCTGATTTTCAATGATTCAGTTTGACAGGTTTAATCAGGCGAATCCCATGGGAATCAATGTAAAAAAATATTATTTTTTTAATTCAACCATTTATTGTTTTTGTTTTCAGCAAACCGTCTTTTTATTATGTTTTTGGTATTTTTTTTTATTTTACTTATTTTTTTATATCCTGTAACCATTTATTATTGCCACACGTTTTCATGCATTTTTATGGTTTTAAACCCCTTTTAAAGAATAGCAGGTTTTTTTTTGTTTGTCGCTCTTCGGCAGCTCCACTTTTGGCGCACTTCAGGGACCCTGCGGTGAATTCATTGCAGGGTTGGGCAAACTGGAATCAATGAAGTGCGCCAAATGAGAAAGCACTGAAATTTCGGTGCGTTCTGAATAACCCCTACAGTGATGTGTGGGGGAGGGCTATATGTATGTATGTATGTAATGGGCAGTGAATTTAACCCCCTCGCTGACAAGTGATTTTCTATATTACATTACATGCACATTTGGTTGAAAATCACCGATGGGGTTAATGTGTCCGCACAGGTCATATGATCTGCTGCTGAGTGATTGCAGGGTTTAGCCCTGTTAGGGAGACCTGAGGACCAGGGTTGGGAAGCACTGCTTTAAAATGTGTCCAGACCAGGAATTTGCCCAATCAAGAGCCTCTCATTGGGCTCCAAGCACTCTGGTGTCTGGCAGTGATGCCTGGAAGAACAGAGTCCTCCTTTCACCCCCAGGTCCAGGTGTGCAGGGGGGTAAACACAGAGCTTTTTGCAGATTTCACATAATCTGGTTTCCATTGTGATTGATCCTCCTTTTAAAAATGTCAACCTGAATGATTCATAAGACAAAACTATCATCCTTTCTAGTGACAGCGTGCCAAATGTTTCAGGACTACACATCCCACGATGCTCAGCTTGCCTTAGGTTCCAGAAGCCCTGGTTGATCATCATTATCCTATATTTAGGATATATATTTAACACTGTATCCCTTTTACTTCTCAACAGGTGAAATGCATTTGCTTCCAGCTTCTCACCGGACTGCAGTACCTTCACGAGAACTTCATTTTGCACCGGTAGGGATGCGCCTCTTAACCACTGTCATCGTACGGAGTCTGTAATGAAAGCGATCACATTACAGGCCCAGCAAATGGTCTGACACACCTGGAGTTTGGGTAGCACAGGCAGTGCTTTGCACTATTACAATTACTGCAAACTTTCATTTCTGGTGATGTAAAGCAAGGGTCAGCAACCATGGCCCTCCAGATGTTTTGAAACTACATCTCCCATGATGCTCAGCTACTCATTAAGTTGGCAGAGCCTCAGGGGAAATGTAGTTCCCAAACAAACTGGAGGGCCACAGTTTCAGACCCCTGATGCAAAGGGATTGTGAAGAATAAGGCATGAAGAAGGCAGTTGGTTTCTCTGTTAAAGTGCCTTTCATTTGCGAGGAGTGCCTGGTTTCCTCTTTCTCTATCCCAGCACATTCTTACATTTAGTTTTCTTTTTATTTATTTCTCTTAAAACCTGAAATCATTGGCCACGTCTGCATTACTATATGGGACATGATACTGCCATGTAGCTGACTGGATAGATAAGTGCATTGATAAGCAGGCGTACCTAATAAAGTGGCCACTGCGAGTATGCCGCAAGTTTATTTATTATAGAAGATCTATGCAAAGAAATAAGTCTTGAAATGCAGTTCCCAATTTAACACGTGCTGCCCGGCCAAAAAAGTCACTCCCAGTAATATTTGGTTGTGTCGCCTTTTGTTATTACGGCACGCATTCGCCGTGGCATCGTTTCGGTAAGCTCATGCAATGTCACAGCATTTATTTGCTTCCATTGTCGCATTAATTTGTGCCCAAGATCTTGTATTGACGGGAGCAGTGCTGCGTAAAAGTCTTCTCCAGCACATTACCACAAAAGTTCTCAATGGGGTTAACGTCTGGGCTGTGTGGTGACCAATCCATGGGTGAAAATGATGTCTCATGCTCCCTGAACCACTCTTGCACAATTTGAGCCCAATGAATCCTGGCATTGCCACCTTAGAATATGCCCGCTGTGCAATCGGGAGAAAAAACCCATTGCTGGAGAAACCTGCTCATTCAGTATATTCAGGGAGTCACCTGACCTCATTGGGCACATAACGTTGCTTGACCTAGACCTGAGCGACTGATGCCACCACAGATCATAACAGGTTTGTACGACAGGGGGTGACTGTTTTATTTGGTCAGGCAGGGGATTCTAAACCCTTTTTTTTTTTTCTTTTTGTGCCTTAAGAAATCTTTACTTTCCTTTTCGAACGTTTTATTAACAAATTCTGTGAGAATTAACTTTTCCTGCAAATACATTCGGCAGAATTTAATAATATTGTAACGCAATCTATAACCGGCTTGTCTTCTCTCTATTGGTGATTTGTTTCTTTCATCTCCACGGTCGAAGAGATCTTAAAGTGTCCAATCTGCTCATGACGGATAAAGGCTGCGTGAAAATTGGTGAGTGCCCTCGGTTCACCTCTACATAGTACAATGTGAGGTCAAAGTAAGATCATACTATGGCTTCTCTGTGATAGGTCTAGTCGACCATATTAGACCATGAAGCATGCTGGGATTTGTAGTCCTAAAGGGTTATTCAAAGAGATCCGAATGGCTGCTGAAAGGTAACCGAACGCTGAAAATCAGCATTCGGTTACCTTTCTTGGCCATTCGGCTATCCAGAGAGCAGGCAGTTCGCAAATGTTGGCGAATTGCCTGCACATACGGTGCCTGTTCGTTGCCTGTTCGAGGGCAGTGAAATCCCCATAGAGAAGCAATGCTTCGTCTAATCAGAGAACACAAACCAGCAGTGAAAGGTTGCCGAAATGCCCTGCCATTCGGTGGTTTCATTTGACAGGTTTATTCAGGCGAATCCCATAGGCTTCAATGTTAAAATTATTCCCGTTTTAATCCAATATCAAATAAACTGTTGATTATAATATTCTGCAGAAAAAAGTCTATTTATAGATTTGTTAAGATCTTTTAAGAATTTTTTTGCAATTTTTTTATTTTTTATTTTTTTAATAGTTTTTTCTTTAACAGCCCTTTTTTATTATCATTCATTGTATCTTCTATGTAGATTTCAGACATTTTCGTTCTGTAGTTTCTTTGCAAACCGCGTTTCACTTTTCAAACATTCAAGCGTACTGTTTTTTGTTCCCCCCCCCCCCCCCCCACTCCATTCGTCTGCGGTATCGGGGTTTTCCGGCGGCTGCTCTGCGCTCTGATCGGCTCCTGCTTGGGTTTTTCTGATGTGTTCGGCGGAGTTAATCCAGATCTTTCTGCCGGTTTTGCGGTGAGTGGTCGGCAGGTTTCCGGCGGCTTTTCCCTGCACTACGACGGCCTTGTGGTGCTTGCTGAATACACCGCAGGGTCGCCGAAATGGGATCAGCAAAGCGCACCGAATTGATCGAAAAGTCACTGAACGTGCGGCGACTTTTCGATTCTCTTTGAATAACCCTGCTAGAGGCAGACACTCTGGGCTGTTTTCCAGCCTTAGTGTAAACGTAACAAAGCACAGGTTATAATGGTTCTGGGACGTTTGCAACAGACTTGGTTAAGTTTACACCACGGTTGAAATGGGGTCCTCTGACGTCCAGGTTTGTGGAATCTAGTGTGACCCAGGAGTGTCTTCTTTTTTCTGCTACTTAAGTCTAGCTTTTGGGATTTCCTATGCGTCAAAAATGTTCAATAGTTTGGTTCTGATCCCCAATGCATAAATACAATCAATGTAGTAATTCCATTCACAAATGGTTTCCAGTAGGGATGCACCGATACTAATATCGGTGCCGATACTGCCGTTTGCACGATACATCCCGCCAATACCGGAAGCTGGCATTAGGCCGGCTTGCCGGTATCCGCGGGGTTGGGAAGCTGGCCGCGGAAGCGGCCCCAGCTCTCATGGATAGTGCCCCCAGCTCACATGGGTTTGCCCCAGCTCGAACACTGGGGAAACTGGCCGCGTGCATGAAAAGCACGTGTCCAGCGTTCCCCTCCGGCGCACCGCATACTCACCCATCCTAAAGGTCCGGTCACATGGCAGTGATGCGTTCACGCGGCCACTGGGCGCTCCTGTGAGAGGCAGCGTCACAGATGCGCCCGGCGGCCACGTGATCGCATCACTGCCTTGCGACCGGACCTTCAGGATGGGTGAGAATGCGGCGCGCCGGAGGAAAACACTGGACATGTGCTTTTCATGCACGGGGCCAGCTTCCCCAGTGTTCGAGCTGGGGGCACGATCCATGTGAGCTGGGGGCACGATCCATGTGAGCTGGGGGCACGATCCATGTGAGCTGGGGGCACGATCCATGTGAGCTGGGGGCACGATCCATGTGAGCTGGGGGCACGATCCATGAGAGCTGGGGGCACGATCCATGAGAGCTGGGGGCACGATCCATGAGAGCTGGGGGCACGATCCATGAGAGCTGGGGGCACGATCCATGAGAGCTGGGGGCACGATCCATGAGAGCTGGGGGCACGATCCATGAGAGCTGGGGGCACGATCCATGAGAGCTGGGGGCACGATCCATGAGAGCTGGGGGCACGATCCATGAGAGCTGGGGGCAAATCCATGAGAGGGTGCATCCCTAGTTTCCAGTGTTCTTCTGTGAATTCATCACAACACATCTTTAAAGGAGCTCCTGTTCCGCTTGTCTAGGGACCCAGAAGAAGTTGCCGGTATTAGCAACTACACCCCTGTTATGTCTTAAGGGTTTATTCAGAGAGCACCAAAATGTCAGACATTTGATTTGATTCGCCGACCCTATGATGAATTCAGCATTCACCACCCGGTCCCCCCGAAGTGCAGCAAATTGACCCATCGAACGCATCCGAAAAACTATCCGACTAACCAATACGATGATCCGCCGAATCGATACACTGGGGAAAAACCGCAAGCCACCGAACTAGGGTAAAGAAAAAACAGATTTTTAAAAGGTGTTTTTATAAAAAAAAAAAAACTACTGCATGAAAATGCCTGGAAATGATCTATAAGGTTCTATGAATAATAATAAAAAAAACGGAATAAAATTGTTTTTCCGCTCAAATCCCCAAAAATTACGAAATAAAAATTTAGACTTTTTTTCCTGCAAAGGAAAAGGATAAACGGTTGAAAAAATATTTAATAAAAACTGGAATATTTTTAGCATTGAAACCTATGGGATTCGCCTGATTAAACCTGCAGAATGAAACCACCAAAAATCAGAGCATTTCTCTGACATTTCGGTGCTGTTCGGCGTGCTGTGACTAGATTAACTATTGCTTCACTATGCAGATTTCACTGCCGCCGAAGGTCACCGTATTCCGAAATGATTACTGTCTTTCATACCCTCTTGTTAAGTGATTTTTGCTTTTTCAACCCCAGGAAATAATCCCAAATTCACCTTAGGTTGCGCCGTGTAGAGGTGTGATCCACCACGTCCTATGGGTGTAAGAGGCGAGCTCCCGGTGTTCCTCAGTGGCTCCCGTGCAACCTCGCTCAAATTAGCGAACAGAGATCGGGCGTTGACGCCATA
Organism: Leptobrachium leishanense; assembly: GCA_009667805.1. Taxonomy (NCBI): domain Eukaryota; kingdom Metazoa; phylum Chordata; class Amphibia; order Anura; family Megophryidae; genus Leptobrachium; species Leptobrachium leishanense. The sequence continues at coordinate 80,955,914 of CM019070.1, read as the reverse complement.
GAGGCCTATGGACTTAAGTAACCCTTACCAGCGTCACTGCTGGCACCAGCTGGTGGCTCCCTGTTATCATGACTTCAGCCGTTGATACAGCACCTCTTTTAATGAATCGGTAACAGAGCCGCTACGGCTTATCCACTCCTACAAATCGTCCACCTTTTTAGTGGCTCCGTGGTACCAACTTTGTCGGAATAGAGGCCCATATATTTTTCTCCTTCCTTTTTCCTTTTGGTTATTCTCCAGTCCCTCTAACCGTGCAATCTAATAGTCTGTGGCTTAGGATCCACAGCTATATTGTACATTGACCCACCAGAATCCAAACCTTTACACATCACACTTGCAACTGAGCGTGTCCCCCGCGTGTCCACCACAACCCACTGCATTTATACTCTTTCATCTAGTCATCTTAATCAGAGAATGAACACTACTCGCCCCGTGTGTGTGTGTGCGTGCTTTTCCGGTACCCTGACCCTTATTGTCTGATCACACAGCGGATTTCGGCCTTGCCCGTACGTTCAGCGCCCCCGCAAAGCCCATGACGCCTAAAGTAGTGACTCTTTGGTAAGTTTTTTCAGTTTTCTTCTTGCTACTGTGAAATTAAAGAAAGAGATGGCAAATACTCGCCTACGAGTCCCTTATCGAAATCCAAACTTTCCGTCATAAGGAATAGGAAAATTTGGAAATCATTCCATGTGATGATGGCTTAAATTTAAACCCCCCCCCCCCTCTTTTTTTTTTTTTTTTTTCTTTATTCAATTTTGTTTTTCTTTCTTTCATAAATTAAAAACGCTTTCCTCTAACTTTGTGTATTGCTGTGATTTTCAGGTATCGAGCTCCGGAGTTGCTGTTGGGAAGCACAACACAAACAACTGCCATAGACATGTGGTAAGATGTCAGACGCGGAACATAGACATTTTAAAGGTTAACTTTAGTCCCAAATATAACTGCTTTTTGCTAGTAAGCATGTACTGTAAACCTGAACACCCCATGAGTTTGACCCACGTTTAAAGTCGTGCATGCAATCGGTCCACCAGCCGGCTTGTACTCTGAAATATTAACATGTTCTTCGTGGATAAATCAACAAAAATATCTAGGCGATTTGTTGTTTTGATCTGTGCGGTAAATGTCCTGGCTGCTTCCTCTGTTGAGGCGTTGCTAACACCGTTTTCCCGACAGGGCGGTGGGTTGCATCCTGGCAGAGCTTCTCGCTCACAAACCTTTGCTCCCGGGCACTTCAGAAATCCAGCAGATTGACCTCATCATTCAGCTGTTGGGGACCCCCAGTGAAAACATCTGGCCAGTGAGTTCTCTTTAATGTTTATAAGGAATCCCCTGATTTAAGCCGTGCACACAGAATGTGTTTTTTTTAAACGCTCATTTACGTCCAGGTGGCTTTTCATACATGAAGTCCAGGCCCCTGGCGGAGAGTTATATAAATGTATACAATATACAGTTACCCTGCAGGGTTGCCTTTTCCTCATTTATCATGTACGTCTCATGTTTGTGCTCCCCCATTGTAAAGCGCTACAGAATATGCTGGTGCTGTATAATGCCTGTAATTGTATATAGTCCAGCAATAACCATACAGTGAGGCTCACCTATACCATAGAGCTTTGCAGTGAGAAGTGCAGGAAAATTATCTGCCTTTCAAATGAACAATTGTGCTCTCTGGCCATCTGTACCTAGTGACTTCTCATTTATGTGTATGTACACCCTTGGATTCACATGCTTCAGCCTTCCACGCACAGATCCCTACCTTCACTCTTACAGCTTTAACATGTATATATCCCTACATTCATTCATGCAGACCTTTCCACGCACATAGGACCCTACATTAACACACACAGCCTTTCCCCTCTCATGCATCTGTACTTTGACACTCAATACCTTTTTCATAATAATACAGCGCTCCATTCACACATGCACACCTTCCATGCACATGTAGCTCTTCATTCACACACGCAGACATTCCACGCACATGCAGCGCTCCACTCGCACACGCAGACCTCCCACGCACATGCGGCGCTCCACACGCAGACCTCCCACGCACATGCGGCGCTCCACACGCAGACCTCCACGCACATGCGGCGCTCACACGCAGACCTCCCACGCACATGCGGCGCTCCACACGCAGACCTCCCACGCACATGCGGCGCTCCACACGCAGACCTCCCACGCACATGCGGCGCTCCACACGCAGACCTCCCACGCACATGCGGCGCTCCACACGCAGACCTCCCACGCACATGCGGCGCTCCACACGCAGACCTCCCACGCACATGCGGCGCTCCACACGCAGACCTCCCACGCACATGCGGCGCTCCACACGCAGACCTCCCACGCACATGCGGCGCTCCACACGCAGACCTCCCACGCACATGCGGCGCTCCACACGCAGACCTCCCACGCACATGCGGCGCTCCACACGCAGACCTCCCACGCACATGCGGCGCTCCACACGCAGACCTCCCACGCACATGCGGCGCTCCATTCACACATGTAGACCTTCCACGCACGTGCGGCGCTCCATTTACTCATGCCAGCTTTACATTCACATTTTTTTGCATTTACGTTTGCAGACCTTTTGTGAATACAGGGGGTTACTTGTCCACAAACACAGGTCTTGCAAGCACATACACGCACATGTACCACTGCATACGCAGATCTTTCACGCACATGCAACCCTGGGTTCATACACTCCGATCTTCCACGCACATGCAACTTTCCATTTCCCTTTCCTACACATTCACTCAGTGACACTATCTACAAATATATCCTTTTATTGAGACACATTGATTCTCTATACACATGCACACACTTTCCAGGAGAAAAGCTGACTAAAAAAGGATAACCATGTGTATTGATCTAGTTCTAAGCCCAGCTAGCAGCATGAACCTTGACTTTTTGAAACTTGCATAAATAAGGTTTAATCTGCATTATTTTATTTTATTGAACGTTTTCTGTAAAGGACACGATGTAAATAAATTAAAAAATGAGGAAAGACAGATTCTGGGACTTACAACCTAAACCAAAAGAATGTTGTCCATTCAAAACAAAAGATATGGCGACGTTTCCAACATAACATATGTGAAATCCTAACATCTCAAGTAGGAGAATGTAAAGTGTAATAAGGTGCCCGAACAGGACCGTGACATTATCCAAGAAACTTGAATCTACAATACTGTTCTGATGGGTGAGAGAAGTGGGTGGGAAGGGCTGGAGAGGGGCGGAGTAAACCAGGAGCAAGAAAAAAATAATAATAAAAGAAGTATTACACTGGAGCAACAACCAGATTAAGCGCTTTCATACTAATAACAACATGTGACAGCGTACCATATATTTTATTTATCCATGAATAAATTGCTTTTTCTCTTATCTAGGGCTTTTCAAAGTTGCCTCTGGTTGGCCAATACACAGTACGTAAACAGCCGTACAACAACCTGAAGCATAAGTTCCCCTGGCTCTCTGAAGCTGGCCTGCGGTTACTTAATTTCCTGTTTATGTATGACCCAAAAAAGAGGTGAGAGGGATGAGGAGAGCAGAATCCTCCTTTCAGCTGGCTCTGCCATATACCCAGGGTCACATCAAGGGGAAGTTTATCCCAAGTGGATAGTGTCCGGTTTACTAATTCTTGCTTAATTCTGGGCTCCCTTACCAACTCAACACTAACACGTGGAAAATGAGTCCTGGCAAGGTCTTCACTAAACGCTGCCATATGGTAGTAGGTGGGGAAGCTGTGATGTCAGTCCTGCCAGTGATGGATGTAACAAGTATCCGTACCCAGGGTGGGTATCCCCAGGCAGAAAGGCTCCCTCTCGCAGTCAGTATCCGGAAGGAGTATGGATTGTGGCCCAATCACACAGTCAATAGCCAGAGCTCCTTGTAGGGTGAACACAGAACGTGGACTGACTTTTTTTTTTCAGTTTTTAAATGGTAAAACCCTCCCTGGCATTACCATACTGCATATCCACTCACACACACACGCCTTGGTGCAATAGACAAAGGATAAGGAAGGTGACCGTTTATTGCAGTCCCTGAGCGTTAAATGGAAGTATGGCGAAACGTCCAGGATAACAATGGAATTATTAAGTACACATTACATATAGGGGGAACAGCTCAGCATATAGAGCAGTGCTTTCCCAACCTGTTCTCGGGACCCTCAACCAGGCCAGATTTTGCAGATTACCTTGGGGGGAAATACAGACTGAATCCTGCAATCAATCAACTGTAAATCGTATCACCTGTGTTGTGCATCAGATATCTGACAAACATGGCGTGACAGACAGGTTTGGGAAACGCTGATATAGAGCCTGACACTCTACTATAAATACATCAAGGGATAGGGTACGGAAAACAAAAACCCAGCTGTTAGTACAGAGTGACCTTAACATAGGGCTGAAAATAATGGAAGAAAAAACTCTACGTGTTTCGCTATGAAACCGCGTTCTCGAGTGCATCAAAGTATATCAGAGGAGCAGAAACATGGTGCATAAAGAAGGCAGAGCTTTCATGCAATAGTGTTAATATGCTGGGGTGCTAGTGATGCTTTTCTGGGCACTTGCGTTTATCCTTTCTGTTGAGCGCTCACAGGTGAGGCAGGTGATAAAAGTGCTATATACTACCCACCTTTTTCTAGTTCTATGAAAGGTGTATGCTTTTACAGGACATGTTTTTTATTTTTTTTACACTGTCCTTATTTTTTTTTTCTCTCTCAATTAAAAGTTCCGTTTAAAATGGCTATATAGATCTATCTGTTTCACTTGTGAGTTACTGTGTACAGCCCAGCAGCATGAAGAGGAGAGACAGGTCACTTACCACTGATGCAATAAGGGTGTACGAAGGGGACATGGATGGCAAGAATACAAATATGTTCTATCATTTACATTGCTCCCCAAACCTGTGCAACACCATACAGTTCACATTCATACACACACATTGAGCATGACCTAAGTACCTGCATCCACACGCACTAAATGCTGTGGAAGGTGAGCAAGACGCATGTTTATAGGGATCTGTGGTGGTGACAGGGGCTTTGGAGCCCCATTATAAATGTTAATTTTCTCTCTTTACAGAGCAACAGCTGAGGACAGCTTGGCAAGCTCATACTTCAAAGAAAAGCCTTTGCGTGAGTACTGCTGGGTGTTTTTGTTGTTTGTTTTTCTCCTAGTTCATTAACCCTTTCACTGCTGAGGACGTGTGCGGAATGTCTTTATTGACTCCTAAGGAAAGATAGGGGTTTGTTTGAACCCCGATATCTCCCAGCTGTTTTCAGCTAGCAGGGTCATATTTGGTATCATTACAAAGGCCAGAGCATGGCCTTTCCAATGATACCAAACATGACCATGTTTAAAGTAAAGAAAAAAAATAATAACAATAATAATAAAAAAAAGAAAAATGTGTTTTTTTAAAACGTGAAATGGCTCAGCAGTGAAGGGGTTAAACGTGCATGCACATCAGAAGCTGGATTGATTATTTGGAGATTTCGATCTGTTGTGACACCCCGGTCTGTTTTCGTTGGGTATAATGCTGCTTATCATTGGGATAAATTAATCACATATATCAGGAATAAAGCTGGGGACTAGAAAGAAAGGGTAAAAGTGAGTCTAAGGACTCTACATTCAAAGGCATGCTGACAACGGTCATCTAAAAATGTTTAAACTGTGCTGCTGCATGCACTTTGGGTGTTGTTTACTAACTGCCACAGTGTCACTGCATGACTTGGCTGGGATCGCTGAGTTGTATTTGCCAGCGTCTCCTCGGCTAATCGTGCAAAGCAATGATCCGCAACCTTGATGTTCTGGAACTAAATCTCCCATGATCCTCAGCAACTCATTAGATTGGCTAAGCCTCATGTTAAATTAAGATCCTAAACAAAGGGAGCCCCCCCCCCCGTCTAGGTCGTAATGTCTGCACGTGCTGAAGTTATTATTATTATTATTTATTTATAAAGCGCCAGCATATTCCGCAGCGCTGTACAATAAGCACAGTACAGACAGGGTTACAATACATTGAACAACATTTGACAAACAGTACAGGAGGAGATGAGGGCCCTATTCCCGTAGGAACTCACAATCTAGGAGGGTTGGGGTTGGAAACAGGAGGAGAGGACTGTAAGGTGAGAGTGATTGATGGTTGCGTCAGTGAGTTGGGTGGTAGGCTTCCCTAAATAGGAATGTTTTCAGGGAGCGTTTGAAGGAAGAGAAGTTAGGGGAAAGTCTGACAGCACGAGGGAGAGCGTTCCAGAGAGTGGGGGCTGCGCGTGATAAATCCTGCAGTCTATCATGGGAAGAGGTGATGCGGGGAGAAGCTAGGCGCAGGTCACTGTTTGACCTTAGGGAGCGGGCTGGGGTGTATTTGGTGATTTAGTGAGGACAGGTAGTGGGCGCTGAGTTAGTGAGGGTTTTGTAGGTAAGGATAAGGATTTTGAACTTAATTCTGCAGTGGATGGGGAGCCAGTGAAGGGACTCGCAGAGGGGAGCGGCAGAGACAGAGCGGCGGGTGAGGTGAATTAGCCTGGCGGAGGCGTTCAGGATGGATTGTAGGGGGAGAGGCGGGACAGAGGGAGGCCAGATAAGAGATTATTGCAATAGTCGAGTCGGGAGATTACCAGGGCGTGTATGAGTTGTTTTGTGGTGACAGCGGTAAGAAATGGCCGAATTCTGGAAATATTACGCAGTTGGTATCGGCAGGAGGAGGAAAGAGACTTGATGTGGGGGATGAAGGAAAGAGCAGAGTCCAGTGTAACTCCAAGACAGCGAACTTGGTTTGATGGGGAGATGGTGATACCCTCCACCGTGATAGAGAAGTCAGGAGGTGGGGAGGCATTAGAGGGAGGAATAAGTAGGAGCTCAGTCTTTGACATGTTGATCTTTAGGTGGTGGGAGGCCATCCAGGAGGAGATGCCAGATAAACAGTCACTGACTTTTGAAAGGACAGGGGGAGAGAGATCAGGGGTAGAGAGGTAGATCTGAGTGTCATCAGCGTAGAGGTGGTAATTAAAGCCAAAGCTGTTGATGATTTTGCCCAGGGAGGAGGTGTAGATGGAAAAGAGCAGAGGACCAAGGACAGAGCCTTGAGGTACACCAACAGATAGAGGCAATGAGGAGGAGGAGTTACCAGCAAAGGACACACAGAAGGACCTGTTGGATAAATAGGAGTCAACCCAAGCAAGTGCAGTGTCACCGAGACCCAGAGAGTTGAGGGTCTGTAGAAGGAGGGCGTGGTCAACAGTGTCAAAAGCAGCCGAGAGGTCAAGCAGGATGAGAATAGAATAGTGGCCGTGTTTTTTTAGCAGTTAGGAGGTCGTTGGTGACTTTGGTGAGGGCAGTTTCAGTTGAGTGTAGCGGACGGAAGCCAGATTGCAGGGGGTCAAGTAGGGAATTGGAGGACAGGAAGAGGGAGAGGCGGTTGAAGACTAGTTTTTCTAAGAGCTTTGATGTGAAGGGAAGCAGGGATACAGGGCGGTAGTTGGATGGAGAGTTGGTGTCTAGGGATGGTTTCTTTAGTAAAGGGGTAACTAGCGCGTGTTTGAAGGCGGATGGAAAGGAGCCAGTGGAGAGAGATAGGTTGAAGATGTGTGTGAGAGCAGGGGTGAGGGAGGAGGAGAGGGGAGGAATTAGATGTGAGGGAATGGGGTCGAGCGGGCACGTGGTGAGATGTGAGGAGGACAATAAGGAATTGACTCTCCTCTCAGTGGTTGGGAGGAAGCGGCAGAGGGTGGCAGAGGGGACCTGTGGGAGTGGAGGTGGCAGATAACTATCTTGTGTTGGGATGTTGCTTCTGATAGTTAGTTTTACTGAGGAAGTAGTCTGCCAGGTCTTGAGCGCTGAAGGCAACTGAGGGGGGAGGTGCAGGTGGTGGAGGAGGGTGTTGAAGGTGGACCAGAGCCGTTTAGGGTTGGAGGACAGCGTAGATATAAGAGATGAGAAGGATTGTTTGGCCAAGTGGAGGGCAGAGGTGTATGACCGGAGAATAAACTTGAAGTGAACAAAATCAGCTTCAGAGCGGGATTTCCTCCAGGCATGCTCTGCAGTGCGGGAGCATCTTTGCAGGTAGCGAGTTTGGAGGGTGTGCCAGGGCTGAAGCTGGCGGCGTGGGGCCTTGCAGAGGAGCAAGAGTGTCTAGAGCAGAGATAAGCGTAGTGTTGTAGTGATTAGTGGCAGCATCAGGCCGCACGTAGGTTGCTGAGGCAATGCCTGTTGGTTTCTGACCCCAGGCGTTAAAGATGCTGATGAACAGGATCAGTGATTTCTAACATCTTGTCTTTTGCAGCCTGCGAGCCACAGCTGATGCCAACATTCCCACATCACCGTAACAAGAGAGTGAGCAGCACAGGGACAGACGCACAGAGTAAACGTTGCAAACCGTGATTCCGCGACAATCATTTTGCCAAGAAAATTGTATAAGGACCATTCCTGAGCAAGAGCCAAGTTGCGGCACATCCTTCTGCAAGATGGGAGGTCTGCGGCGAATGGCTTGGAGATCAAGGGGGACTGTGCACGGAAGCTCAATCTTCTGACTCCGAGAACAGTGTTGACTTTGGTCAAGACAATAAAGAAGGGAGGAAAGAGGCGCAATGTTAGGATTTGACCCCTTCTTTTAAACAAATGGGAGAAGGTACAAGACCTTAGCAGGCTTTGTATGAGTGGCTTCAGCGCTCTGCAAATTATTTTTATGAACGTTTGATTTGTCTAAACCAGGGCTGTCAAACTCTGGCCCAGCAGATGTTGATGTCCTACAATTCCCAGAATTCTTTCATCATAGAATGGGAGTTTTAGTTCAGAAATATCGGGGGGGTCCAGAGGTCTAATGCCATGACTAGTAGTCCCTAAACCCTCCACTTTGTTCTTACTGAAAAGCACTGGCCAGATTCCAAGTCCGGTATAACCTTAACCTAAGCTATTGAAAACTGGCCCCGTCCATAGATTTTAATGGCGCCCTTAAAGTTTACACCTGACTGAGGGCAATATTCCACAGTTGGTGTTAACTTAACCAGAGCTGTTGTAATCTTACCAGAGCCATTATAGGCTATGGAGTTAGGTTTACAACAGATCTGGATTGTTACCACCAACTTTGGAATATTGCCCTGAGAATTTAGTTTGTAGCCATTGATACAGATATGAGAAGGCATCATGGGATGGTATTCACATAGTAATTACTCCCTCTATGAAAAACCTTTTGGTAGTGAAAGGGTTAAAGTTAATAAAATAGACACTTTAGATTTATCATTCATTCTAAAGGAAGACCTATTTGGGAATATTCTCATGGACGGCAATGCTGGCCTGAAGGGGAAAAAAAGCCTAATTATTTTTTTAAACGAGAACCCAAAATTTTGCCTAAACTTAAAATAAAAAAAAAATCCCTTGATCAAGCGTTTTGCTGTGGTTGAAAAAAATAATCGGTTGAATAAAAATATGATTTTACATTGAATCCTATGGGCTGTCGAATAGAATGTCCCTGCTGCCGCATGGCGGTTTAAATATACAATTAATCTTTTTCATATAACTTGTACCAGATCGTCCCAGCATCGTCCGATAGATCACATTCAAATGGAAAAGATCGATAGTCTGTTGTATTTGCAAAAAATCGTCTGAGATCGTCTGATGCTGCGGAAGAGGGCTGAATCTTTTTTTTTTTTTTTTTTTTTTTTTTTTTAACATATTCAAGTTTATTCAGAATAAGGGCACATTACAGAAATGCAATGAAAACATTGAGCATCACGTTACCAGGCATATGACAAATAACAAACAACAAAAGAGGGCCAAATTAGCCCAGTGCAAAAGTAATGATACATATGAAAGTTATAACTTTAAGGGGGGGGGGGGGGGTGAGACAATAATACAGGGAAAGCGAGCCATGAGGACTCAGGGTGTAAACACAAAACGAAGTACCCAAGGCTGGTAACACAATTCAAGAGGTGTAAAAGGTTCATGAGATCCTGCGTATATCTGATAACCAGTAATACCATTTTGCAGAATAATCCGTGTAGCGATCTCGAGCACGGAAAGTGAGTTCATCCACCCCACGAATGAACTCCATTTCATCAAACCATACTGAAAGTGGAGGGGGGGGGGGAGATATCCTGTTTCCAAAATCTGGGGATCGTGAGCCGTGCAGCATGTAACAGACAGGGAATGATAGATTTTTTATAGCCTGGGATGCTGCAAGACGTGTGGTGTAACAGATAAAATTCCGGCGTGACCAGCAACTATGTTGCTACACCATACCTCAATGTCTGTGGCGACGTACAGGAACTCCCTGCTGCCCCGCATCTTGAATGTCGCTAAGAGCCTGATTCCCTTATACTGGAAACGGAATACCCCACCCACTATTCAAATATGGTTCATAAAGATGGAAGAGCTGAGAGTCGTGGAACGTCTCCACTTATCTACCACTGACCAACTACCCCGCTACTCACAAATTTGGTCCCAATGGGACACAATCACGACCACCACTGCCTTTCTTAACCGTCTCAGCCCTACCCTTTCTCAGTTGGAACCCTCTACCACCCCTCCCTGAACCTGACCCCCCCCTTATTTCATATTTCCTATTAGTTCCATTATCCTTTATTTTTTTTAATATTCACTGTTTTTCAGATTAGTCAAGGTAATGTGTGGATCGAACTTGTTCATTCGGAGTTAGTCTTTTTTGAAAAATTGCCTATTTAAGCACTATGAACACAGTTCTTTTGTTGTAATATGACTATCACTATGCGACCCTGCGTGGTCAAATGACTTATTTACATGTCTCAAAAACTCAATAAAATATTATTTACGAAAAAAAATTCCGGCGTGAATGGAGGAGAGGGCTCTACCAGCTTACACACGTATACATTCCCAGAATGTCTGCACTTTTGGACACGACCACCAGATGTGTAGATGATCCGCATGTGGCGCTCTACATCTCCAGCACAGATCTCCGCCCCCCCCCTCCTGCGAAGTGACTCAATCTGTCCGGTGTGCGGTACCATCTATACAATATTTTATAATTGACTTCCTGAATCCTAGTGGAAGGGGTGCAGCAGTGAGCAAGGGTGTAGATCTTAGACCAGTAGAGGGCTGAATCTTCTGCATGTTGTGTGATCGGTCGGATGACTTCAGACTTCGGATGATTGCACCAATACAGACCCAGTAGACGACCAGCCTAAAACTGAATGGAACATTATTATTTAATATGTATGTGATTTCTTTCCTTTTATTCTTTCAGAGTTCTCTCATAAGATGTTCCTCTTCTGAAATAGTCTGCAAGATGTCTTTTTAAATGGTCATGACGATTATTAAATAAACCTGCAACAAAGTCAAATCTCCATTGTGTTTCTTTGGAGAGGATCTGCAGCATCTGTAATCTATTACACTCCGGTCATTATTTCCGTTCTGCATAATAGATCAGGGCTGAAAAAAACGCCCCCCCTCCCCCCCCACATGTTTCTGAATTACAATGCCCTTGATTCCCCGACCATCTATCATGTTCAAAAAATTCTGGGACTTGTAGGCATCAGCATCTGGAGGGCCGGAGTTTGACATCCCTGGGATATAGCCAACTGTTTCTCCTTATCGTGCGGGTTTAATGGTCAAATATATAAATACTGCGGCATTCACCAAGGTGTCTTCCCTGCCTGCTCACTTTGAGGGTGTGCGGAGAGCCAGTGGTTGTTAATTAGAGCTGCGAAATCTTTGCTTACAGCCTTGAGAAATCTCCGTAATGCCGCCCATACTCGCCACGCGGGTTGCATTTCACCTGTCTGATTATGAAAGGTGCTACAGAGATTGCCAAAAGCTGCGTGCAGATTTCCCGCAGATTTCATAGCTTTTAGTTCCAGCCAGCAGCTCTGCACACACACTCTCAATTTTCACAGGGAAGGCTCTGTTGACCCAGCATTCTGTAGCGGCCAAATAGCCGGTTCGACCACAAGTCGTGCAGTATCAGCCGATCCTGAACAACGCATGAGTCAGTGGCCAAAAAAGAACATTGGAACATCCTTATTTGTATATATATATATGTCATCTTTTATTGTAGGACCGAGACCCCTTTTATATATCCTTATTTTTAGGAATGCACCGATACTAGTATCGGTGCCAATACCGGGACCTGCACGAGTACTTGGTAGTCGTGCAGGGGCCCCCCGATACCGGAAGCCAGCGCTGGGCTGGCTTGCCGGCCGGTTTCGTTGGCGCGCTGTCAGGTTCCTCCGGTGTCTTCCTTCCCTCGAGCGGCCGCAGGCAGACATTGTAGCCCGGCCGCTCATTGAGAACCAAGTGCACAGCCGCGATCTCGTGAGATCGCAGAGTTCACGTGACTGCGGCTGTGCACGTGGTTCCCAACAAGCGGCCGGGCTACAACCTCTGCCTGCGGCCGTACGAAGAGAAGATGCCGGAGGAGCCTGGCTGGGTGAGCGCGGGGGCAATATAAGCTGGGGCCACTGTGAGCTGGAGGCAATATGAGCTAGGGCCACTATGAGCTGGGGCACTATGAGCTTGGGGCATTTTATGAGGTCTGTTCTTATTGAAATGCGGTCACATGACCTTAAATAAAAGTATCGGTGAGTACTTTTAAAAAGTATCGGTACTTGTACTCGGTCTTAAAAAAATGGTATCGGTGCATCCTGACTTATTTTCACCAGATTCATAACATATGTATACGTCCTGTCAGAATGCTGAAACAAAAAATGTGAATTTCCATTCAGATTTCAAACATATACAGTGTGTAAAATGATAAAAAAAAAATACATTTTTATCCGAGCCTTTGTGGTAATATATATTTTATGGAGCATTCTTGTTAAAACAATTAGAAATGGGAACCTGTTACTATATTTTTCTGAGAAAATGCTTGATTTTTAGCTAAATCTGAAGAAACAAAATTTTTCATGGTGGCAAATGAGAAGGCTCCCTATGGGGCCAGAGTGTCTAATCGTAGCTTAGGCTGGTGTCAGACGAACGCAGTGTTAACGTCCGTGTTGCCGCACATAAGTACGTCCGTGATAGCATACAATTGTGTTAAATGGAGCCCCACACACGAAGTACGTCCGCACAGAAGTGCGGGGGCTGACGGACGCTGCAAACGGACGCAGGTTAGGCAAGAACGCAATACTGCTAGAACGGACGTGCAGTGTGCGCCACGTCCACAACGTCTGCATAGCTTTGTGTGTGAGTGATGGAGCATGGTCAGACGGACTGCATTTATACGTCCAGCATTTTTGACGGACAGAATGTTTTTTCATTGTAATTTATTTTTCCCTCCTACATCCGTCAAAAAATAACTTCAGTGAAAAAACGGACTGTGTGACCACTACTGCGTCATCCGTACTGACGATGTCCGTACTGCACGGACGTACAGTCCGTAGAAATCACGCTCGTCTGACCCTAGCCTAAATGTTAAAATTTCCTACTGATATCAGTGCAAAAAAAGCACTACATTATTATGATCATTTATATAGCGCCAACAGTTTCCGCAGCGCTTTACAATAGCCAAAGGCAAAGAAATACATATAGACGAACATAGGATGGAAACGAGGTGTAGATGGCCCTGCTCATAGGAGCTTACAGTCTAAAGGGATTGGGGTTGAGGAAGACAAGAGGAATTGTACTAGATAGCAGGATCATTAGTGCCAGTGGTTTGGGAATGGTGGGGCCAAAGAAGTGGCTTCAGTCAAGTGTGAGTAGGTGAGCAGAGGCATGAGTTTCACAGTGAGATGGACTTTGAGGGATTTCTTGAAGGCCTGAAGGTCAGGGGAGAGTTTGATAGGGTGAGGCAAATCATTCCACAGGACTGGTGCTGCCCTTGAGAAGTCTTGGAAGCGAGAGTTGGCTGTGCGTGTGTAGACCAATGACAAGTAAAGGTCGCCCGCTGAACAGAGTTGTCTAGATGGGACGTACTTGCGGAGTAACAAAGACATGTAGGGGGGTTGAGTTAATGAGTGATTTGAACATGAGCATCGGTATTTTAAACTATCCTGAAATGTACAGGAAGCCAATGGAGGGACTGGCAGAGTGGGGAAGTACGCGAGATGCCTTTTTAGTGAGAAAGATAAGCCTAGCCCCTGCATTCATTAGATTGCAAAGGGGTGATACGGGAGCTGGGGAGGCCAATAAGGAGTGAGTTGCAGTAGTCAAGTCGTGAAATGACAAGAGCATGAACCAGCACTTTTGTGGTATCTTGTGTCAGAAAGGGGCGGACACGGGCAATGTTTTTGAGTTGAAAATAACAGGATTTGGTCACTGTCGATGTGGGGAGAGAATGTTAGGTCAGAGTCAAAAGTGACACCAAGGCAGCGTGCTTTGGGCTAAGGGGTGTTCCATTTACTTGTAGAGAGAGAGGTGATATTGGGTTCTTCTTGGGAGGGAGGAAGGGTGAGAATTTCAGTTTTGGCAAGATTGAGTTTAAGGAAGCGGGAAGCCATCCAATTTGAGACAGCGGAGAGATAGTCAGTGACTTGATCCAGGAGACCTGGAGAGAGGTCAGGGGAGGAGAGGTAGATTTGAGTGTCATCAGCATATAGGTGGTACTGGAATCCAAAGGAGCTGATCAGTTTTCCTAAAGAGGCAGTGTAGACTGAAAAAAGTAGAGGGCCCAGTACTGAACCTTGGGGCACCCCAACAGAGACAGGCTGCCGGGAGGAGGTACTTCCAGCAAATGAGACACTAAATGATCGTTGGGACAGGTAGGAAGCGAACCATGAAAGAACAGAACCTTGAAGGCCTATACATGCAAGTATATGCTGTTTGACTCATGTCAACCTATAGGTGTCTTTAATTTGAGTGCATGCAATGCTTTTTTTGCACTAATATATGTATGGAATTTTAACATTTAGCGACGATTAGACACTCTGGCCCTGGGATAGGTGATAATGGGGGCCTGGGATGGAGGGTATGGCGGGGGGGGGCTAGAGTTGAGGGCTCTGTGGGGGTGGGCTAGAATGGAGGACTCAGGAGGCTAGAATGGAGGGCACGATTAGAGTGGAGGGCTTGGGGGCTACAATGGAGGGCTCTGAGGAGGGGTGGAATGGAGGGCTGGTGGGGGAGGCTACAATGGAGGGCTCTGAGGGGGGGCTAGAATGGAGGGCATGACTAGAGTGGAGGGCTCCAGGTGGTGGAGGAGGGCTCTTGGGGGGGTAGAATGGAGGGTTCGGGGGACTGGGATAGAATGTTTGGAAGTGGATGAGGGGCTCAGGATAGAGATTGGGGATTTAGAATGGAGATAGGGCACTTGAATTTTGATGAGGTGAGTACATTAGCAGAGGAAGGTGGGGACGCTCTGGTGCTGCTAACATGCCTGGATGGAATCCATTACTTACCGAGGGGGTGGAAGCAGACAAAAGAGATAGCTGTACCCTAGAGGAGAGAACGGAGGTGCGGCATTTTTCCCTTGACCTGAGACTCATTTGATGCTTTGATACTGAGCCACTTATTGTAGAGGCTCAGGAAATTGTGAGTATACATCTGAATATTTTAAGCTAATATTCAAGTCAAGAACTATATCTGCGCAATGGAAGTTTTTTCCCTCTTTCTCCTCCTTTAAGCAAAAAGTCGGGTTAACTGGTGAAATTAAGGCACTAGAAGACTTCAGGAGTTGGGCGTGACCCCCCCCCCCATAAGAGGTCAGAAGGTCCATCACTTGAGCCATATTGAGGTTCCCCCTCTGTGAGTGAGAACTTGTGAAAACTTTTTTTAGACTTCCTTATGTACAAACAATATTGCACCATGTGTTTTGTTTTTATGCCTTTATACTGTAGGGTTTGAACCCATGGAAGGTTTACCCTTTTAAGAAGAGCATCATCAGATAAGTGCTCTATGTAAATTAATAAGAGGTGTATAACACTATTAAGAAAAAGTGTGCGCTCACACGGGACTGACGTCCGATTGTATTACAATTCACATATGTCCCATTCACGACGACAGATTTATTTAATTGGAAAACACATACGCCACTTTATTCCGCGAATCCCGCAGCCGTGGCTAGTATGATAGTCAGTGATGCTCAAACATAATCCCACTTGGGCAGATTGTCAGCAACTATTGCTTACAATGTTTACAACAGAGCAGAGAGCCCGTATAAACAATAGTGCTCAGAAAATTATTCTCGCCCAAGCAGTTGAAGATAGTAAAGCTCAGCCAGAAGCGTGGACAGAGGAGCATTACCCTAAAACAGATCCTAAATGGCCGTACAAATACTAATGAGGGTATAGCTCACCTACAGACATACCGAACAGCGGTAATGATGGGTGTTAAAGCGGGAGGGAAGAAGCCCACAAATATGGGAAAAATAGCCTACATTGTGCAAGATCTTAAGGAAACCCCAAGTGCATTTCTAGAAAGGTTGCTAGATGCATATAGGATGTACAGTCCAATTGACCCGGAGGCTACAGAGAATCAGCGGCTGGTTAATTCCTCATTTGTAAGCCAATCACAGAGGGATATGCGCAATAAAATACAGAGATTAGATGGATTTCTGGGGAAAGGAATTAGTGAATTAGTGGAAATAGCTAATAAAGTATATCATAACCGGCATTTAGAAGAGAAGAGGGAGGAAATACATAAACAAAGAGGACAGACTGGTGTAGTCGGCTATATGGGAAATGGCAGAGGTGCTCCTGACAGAGGGAGAGGAAGGGGTAGGGGAGCCCCTAGGGAACCCCTGGGGCCCAATCAGTGCGCATTCTGTCGGGGGGAAGGTCACTGGAAAACGAATGCCCCGAAAAACTAGGTAATAATGGGGCACAGGGAGAGGCTTGTGCCTCGGGAGGTCACTCCGCCTCAAACGGACAGGTAATGAATGGCAGATATGAAAGAAATTACGCTGCCGGATCGGGGTTTGTTGGGTTGGCAGGGACGTCATTTGAAGGGCAAGGTATATATTGACACGGACCTGGGCCTATCCCACTCGGTAATCACGAGCCCACGGTCACAGTAAGGGTGGGAGACAAAGATGAAATTTTTATGGTTGATACTGGTGCCAAACATTCTGTTGTAACACAGCAAATCGCACCCCCAATGGGAAATGAGATTGATATAATGGGAGCAATGGGTGTTTCTGCTAAGTATCTTTTTCTTGCCTCACGAAAATGTAGTGTGGGTGGGCACAATGTAGAACATGAATTTTTGTATATGCCTGAATGTCCCATCCAACTCCTGGGGCAGGATATCCTTTGCAAATTGCAAGCCCAAATTACATTTCATCCCGGGGGTAATGCTAGATTAGACCTGCCTGAGAGTGGCAGCTCTGAATGGCAGTATAACCCAGCCAGAATACCCAACCTGTAAAAATTGCAGTAATTATGCCAAGAGAAGAAGAATGGCGCACGGCACCATCCCCGCCGGCCGCCCCAGACCCGTACACACTACTCTTGGGAATCCCTGGAGTCTGGGCAGAAGAGAATCCGCCCGGATTAGCTGTAAATATTCCCCCAGTGTATGTTGATCTGAAACCTGGTGCAACGCCTGTGGCTCTAAGACAATATCATATCCCACAAAAAGCCAAACAGAATATTCAGACACATTTACAAAGACTCAAAGACCACGGGATACTGAAATTCTGCATGTCACCGTGGAACACACCACTGTTGCCAGTACAGAAAGAGGGCACACAAGAATACTGCCCAGTGCAAGATCTGAGAGCCGTTAATGAGGCCACAGTAACCCTGCACCCTGTGGTACCCAATCCATACAATTTATTGGCATTAATTCCTGGCGATACCAAATATTACACAGTGCTTGATTTAAAAGACGCTTTCTTTTGCATCCGCCTAGCTCCCGCAAGCCAGACCCTTTTTGCGTTCCAGTGGGAGGAATCTACTACGGGAGCGCGTCATCAAATGACGTGGACACGCTTCCCTCAAGGTTTCAAAAACTCGCCCACGATTTTTGGTTGCGTGCTCAGCCAGGACCTCCTGTTGTAAGGTACCAGCGTGACAGGTAAGATTCCGAACCCAGGATGCAGTGACACACGGAGACCAGGTTAGGGAAAACAGGGGTTTATTGTAGGATTCAGATAAATAATAAGTCCAGGTTATGCAGGATGCAGGGCAGAACTTAAAGATGAAAGAGACCAACTGGAATATGGAATCTTGGTGGATACGAGGGGATGCAGGAAACAATACAAGAAGACAGAGGGCAGACACACGGAGGAGACTTACTGGGGATACGAGACAGGACAGGAAAAGGGCTGGATGGTTTCTTGAATAGCTGAGGAATCAGGAGACAGTTGATCAGCGGGAAACCAGGATGCAGGGATCTAGGATGAAGTCTCTGGATGGCTCGGGAGACTTGATGCAGATGGGAAGCACAGGATAGATTCTGGATCAGTGTGCTTGGCTTGCTGGCTCAGGAACCATAATGCAGAAGCATTGTCTTCTGGGTGCTCCACCCTTAAGTAGGGATTAGTCTCTGTGTAGATTAGAGGCACCTGTTATGCCTGCAGTCTGAGAGCAGGGTGGGACATAGGATACGCCGTTTTATGGAAGTGCTGCCCTGCATTCAGGACAACGCAGCACCAGGTTTGCCTTTCTTCCTTTTAAGGCGGGCTTTACGTGGGGTGCTGGGGGGCTCCAGACAGGGGTCCTGACACCTGTCCTTCAATGCTCAGCCAGACAAGGTCGTTTTACTACAGTATGTAGATGATTTATTACTTGCTTCTTGTACAGAAAAAGACTGTCTCGCTGCCACAAAGGCCCTGCTACATCTGCTATGCCAAGCAGGATACAAGGTTTCCAGAAAGAAAGCACAGATATGTAAAGAAAGTGTAAAGTATCTAGGTTTTCAATTAACCGGTACTAAGCGTGCACTGAGAGCTGAAAGAAAGGAAGCAGTATGCCGTATACCCCAGCCAAAGACAAGGAGACAAGTCCGTGAATTCCTAGGAGCTGCAGGCTTCTGCCTCCTGTGGATCCCCAACTTCGCAGACATTGCCAAACCCCTCCACCATCTACCGGGGGGGGGGGAGAGAATGACCCTTTTCTCTGGGGAGAAGAACAGACAGCTGCGTTCCTGAAATTAAAAACCCTCCTGATGGAAGCCCTGGGATTGCCAGATCACAGCAAGCCCTTCCAGCTGTATGTGCACGAGCATAACCAAACAGCAACAGGAGTGCTAATCCAGAACTTTGGCTCATGGCCGAGGCCTGTGGCCTACCTATCCAAACAACTTGACCCTGTGGCCTGTGGCCTACCCCCATGCCTGAAGGCAGTGGCAGCTACTGCAATGCTCATCGCTGAGGCGGACAAGCTGACCCTAGGACAAGTGATTCATGTCAAAGTACCACATGCAGTAAAAGCCCTGCTTGATGTGAAAGGAAGTTACTGGTTCAGCAATAGCCGGATGACAAAATACCAGGCAATGATGTGTGAGAATCCACGGGTTCATCTGGACCTCAACGCTACCTTAAACCCAGCTACGCTACTGCCTGACTGTGAAGAGGATCCGAACCATGAATGCCTCCAAGTCATGGAAGAAGTATTCAGTAGCAGACCAGATCTGAAAGACATACCCCTAGACAAATACGACCTTCAGTTATTCACTGATTGTAGCAGCTATATGGATGATGGGAAAAAGGTCTCCGGCTATGCAGTTGTCTCAGCAGAAGAAATTATCGAAGCCAATCCCCTATCAGGCCATACATCTGCACAACTGGCTGAAATAACAGCCCTGACCAGGGCCCTCCAAATTTCCAAAGGAAAAAGAGTAAATATCTATACCGACTCCAAGTATGCTTTCATGACTGTCCATGCACATGGTGCACTATACAGGGAAAGAGGTCTACTCACTTCCTTGGGACAACAAATAAAGTATGCAGCTGAAATCGCAGCCCTCCTAGAGGCTGTGTGGAAACCAAGTGCTGTCAGTATTATGCACTGTCGGGGCCATCAGAAGGGTCATGAAGAAATCCCAAAGGGTAACAGACGGGCCGACCAGGCCGCAAAAGCCGCTGCAAGGCCACTAGTGCCCCCTGATCAAGCCTCCAAGGTCCTGCTCTGCAAGCAAGTTGATCAACTCCCTATGCCTAACTATGAATTCTATATGAATTGGAGAAAATTCGAACCCAAAGGAGAGTTCATCGAACCAATTCTGCAAAAATGGAATACCAATTTTGAATTGAATTGCTTGAAGACAACCATGATTACATCCAGTGGCTTTTTCCGACCCGCTCGCAAGGCCGAAATTTCTACTCGACGCCTCTGAACCCCCAGGAAACACGTCACATGTGTAACACCTCAGAAATTCAGCAGAGACTCCGCAGAGCATACAAGATGATGCTGAAGTTCTTCGGCGTAAAATTAGTGGGGGAGAGTGGAGAAGATACAGTAATAACTGAAGTTGAACGAGCAGAAAATTTCGCCGAACGTTTTGACAATCTAACGGCTAACCCTCATAACAATTTAAGGATCACGAGAATGCTGCTAAGCTTGGGAGAACTGGGAGCAGAAAAATATCAGGCCCCACTGGTGAAGTTCTTCCTCGGAGAGACCTTTATCGAAAACAACCTGCCACGAATGAAGAAAAGCGTGGTGAACTTCTTTGTGCCAGCAGTAAGAGATGTGCAGAAGAGGCGAGACCTGCTGTACTTCGCCTGGCGGCATTACCAACCAAGAGAAGAATTCGTCTGGGGAAGACAGGAGGAATTTGAAAGATACAAAGCCACACCAACAGTGGTAGCCCCACTACTACCGGCTCCATTGAGTGAATGGACACCTGTGTACTCGGAGAAGGAGAAGAAGTGGCTATCGGAGGAACAAGGAGAATATGGAGAAGATGGATGGCTCCAGTTAGCAAGCAGACAAATAGTCCTGCCGGCGACACTGGCACCGGAAATCGTGAGAGCACTTCACGCAAGTACCCATGGAGGAAGGGAGATGATGGAACAACAGCTCGAGCCACATTTCTACGTACCAGGACTGTCAGTAGTCTGCAAAGCAATAGCCCAGTAGTGTGTGACATGTGCCAATAATAATCCAAGAGCGGGCCCATCTCAACCTCCAGGAAAACAGCCAATCGGGCTGTCCCCAATGGCATCGTTTCAAATAGACTTCACAGTGCTACCACCTTGCAAAGGATACAAATATCTGCTCGTGATGGTGTGCACTCTAACAGGATGGGTGGAGGCTTTCCCCACAAGGACCGAGAAGACAACGGAAGTAGTAAAGAGTCTAATGAAAGAAATAATACTACGGTATGGACTTCCCCTCGAAATAGGGTCGGACAATGGCCCAGCTTTCATACAAAACTGTTTGCAGCAGCTTGCCCGCCTGTTGGGCATAACCTGGAAGCTACATACGGCCTACAGGCCTCAGAGCTCGGGAAAAGTCGAGCGAATGAACCGAACACTAAAGACTTTAATGTCCAAACTGTGCCAAGAGACGTCACTAGGCTGGTTGGATGTGCTGCCGATAGTTTTATTGCACATTAGGTGCAGGCCAACCCCCCAATTGAAGCGAAGTCCGTACGAACTCATGTTTGGGCGGCCTACCCCTCTAATTAATGGATTAAGGGGGGACCTTCGGGCATTGGGTGAAACTAAACTAAATGAACAGGTTGTATTGTTGGGTAAATCAATGCAAAAGCTAAATACTTGGGTGGGAGATAATCTACCAAACTTTTTGTATCCCCCACTACATAAGTATTGTCCAGGTGACTCGGTATGGGTGAAGGAGTGGAAAAATGACCCACTAGGCCCAAAATGGAGAGGTCCTTACCTTGTCCTGTTATCAACCCCTACAGCAGTGAAGGTTGCCGAGGTGGTCCCGTGGATACATCACTCCAGACTGAAGACAGCTGCAGCCAATCCTGAACCAAAGTGGAAGGTCATCACCAACGAGACCAATCCATTGAGGCTAAAGCTGACAAAGACCACAGTCTCGAGCACCTAAAAGACTCAACAAGTGGGTGTTTTGAAGGACACAATAATGCCTGACCACCCACCAACGGGGGAGCAAAGGGATCCCCTGGGGGATGCCCCAAGGGCTATTTTTAGGGGCCCGGCCCCGACCCTTGATCAACCAGAGAGGACTTTTACTTTTGAAATTCCGGTGGGGAGGGATTGGGTTTATGTGACTGTGAAAAGAGTTGCCCAAGTGATTTTGACGTTTGGGGCATTTTTGGTGCTAATACTGTACCTCGCTAATTTGATCTATGGATTATCGCAAGGGGCATGTCCGAAGTGCCGAAAAGCAACAGAGAAAGTGGACATCTCCCATATCTGGAATGGTACACACCGGTAAAGGAAAACCGTACCATGTGGAGACAGAAACGTGATGTGGGGTCAGAAACCACTCCAAGAGGGCACCTGCTTGTGAAATTCAAGTATGCATATGCAAAGAAGTCTGGACAGACTGCGTGTTGGGTGTGTAGCAGGTTGCACCCAGATACAATTTATATTCCATTTGCTGCAATTCCTATGAACTTAAGTACATTTGCAACTGGAAACATTACGATACACAATATTGTTGTCCCCCAGACAAAACCAGAGGCGTTCACCCCTGACTACCCCATTTCTGGACCGGTGTATCCACCAGAGTGGTGTTTTCAGTTAGGAGGGAATGGTTCAGGGACAGGCGAGAATCCATGTCAGTCAAGTAGATTTAACTGGACCTCACATGTATACAGGATGGGAACAGGGCCAAGGCTATTCCTACTTAGGCCTGTAAAGCTTACCCGAGAACAGAAACAGACAATTGCAGATGTAACGGTGGATAGACGAAATGCACTAGATCTCCTGTTGCGATTGGGACGAATGATGATTGAAATGCGAAAGGGGACACTACATCTATCACCCTTCATGATGACTGAGGGTTACCAAGTGTGCTGTGGAAAAGTGTGTTACACATGGGTACCGCCTACATTAACAGGAATGTGTTATTTGGCTAGACTAATTCCAATTCAGAGAGTACAAGGAGACGATACTGACGAAGACACAGAAATACACCCTAGGTACCCACTGGTGTTTGAGAAACAGAAAAGAGAGTTGTTCACTAAGAAAGATCGAATATGGGCATGGTTTCCAGCATGGACTGGATGGGGAAGAGAGTTGATGGTGAGGATGAATATCTATGCTAATTTGATGGATGAGATTCTGAACAAGACAAGCATGGATATCCAGTTGCTGAATCTTGAGATGAGAGAAATCTGAAAGTTACAAATGATACATGACATGGCTCTGGAACAAATTAGTGCAGCGTTGAATGGGCTGTGTGAAATGACGATGCACTATGAGTGTTGTACATTCATCAGAAACACATCACATGAGGTCCCTGACTACTACCAAGTAATCCAGGATCACCAGGAGAAGGTAGTCCAGTTGCAGAACACGGCTAGACAGATTGCTGCTGAAGGCTGGAATCCTTTTTGAGGGTTCGGAGCTTTCGGAGATTGGTTCGGATCAATCCTGGGATTTGTCTCACAGATTGGATCCATGATAATCATGGTGGTAGTGGTCCTGGTGGTAGGGATACTCCTGTACCGTACAGGGCTATGCCTATGGCCATTATGCAAGAGAGCTCTGACACCCACACAAACACCAACGATACCACTGATGATTCCACAAGATGTGTTTCCAGCTAGGTTGGGCCCCCTGAAGTACGAGGTACTTGAGGAGAGCAATAGTGGAGTGTAGTGGCTACAAGTCTCAGAAGGAGAATCTGAAACTTGAGCCAAGGGGGGAATGTAAGGGACTCAGGCCAGTAGATGACCATCATCTTGAGCTAGGCGGCCATCTTGCTCAGAACATTGGTTCACTTGAATCTAAATAGTAGATATTAGCTGAAATTAGGATGTAGCTTACATAGAATTTTAGGAATGTGTTAAACTAACAGCAAAGCAATTAAAACTAACAAGAATCCAGGCCGTAGCTGGCACATAGTGACAGGATGAAGAATAGATACATCAAGGTCAGAGAAGCAGGCAGTTGAACAAAGGGAAGTGTGAAACCAGACGAGGCCTTATCTAGAATATACAATAAACAAGCTCTAGGGAGGTGGGCATAGGCAGGAACCAGAGAAAGTGGTAAATCCTCCATTGTCAGAAAAACATGAAGTCTGCCAATTTATGACCAATGTATGGAATGTCTTTGTATTCGATTATGGGAGGTACGGACCCACGAGGGGTGGAATAGTGTCACAGCGGGGTGGGCTAATTGGGATGTACCTAATTATGTATTCGGGGTATAAGACCACTTGTCGGAGTGAGATCGGGGCTCATTCTTTGCGATTGAATCCTGTTTGAGCATCTGTTGTGACGTCAAAATAAAGTTTGCCTTTCCTGAAGAGACTCGTGTCCAGTCAATCCTTGTCTGTGCCAGCCCGGCCTCGTCCCGAGTGAACCAGGTGGATTCCGGTAACAAAGATATGGCAGTTGGTTTATGATTTACTGTATGCAGGATAATGGCTGATTACAACCATGAAAATGACAAATATACCAACTTATAGTAGCTCCTTTTATGTACAGTAAAATAAGTGAGCTAACTAAGCTGTAGCTTTAATTCAATTCTGACTGTGCCCTGCAGGAAAGTGATGAGGATAACACCCTCTCACTCATCTCTTATCTTCCCACCTCCACATTGATAGCAGATACTCAGTTGACATGGATGGAATTACACTCTCACTTCTCTGTAACCAGCTCATAGTAGCCTATACATGTCCTGTAACATGTATATAGAATATAAACCTTTGAATCCTTTTCCATAGCCTGTTTTTCTATATGTGCATTCTGTTTACTCTGGACCTGTCTCCTTGGCTGTGGCATGGTGATGTCACTGGGCATTGCATCATAACAGCTACAATGTATTTACATGGGAGATGGCGACATGAAGCTGCAGAATGAACAGGAGTCTGACCAAGAGGAGAGCAGTGAGACCGGAGAACCAGGACCAACTGCAAGTAAATGGGGATATATTACCAAAATTACCCTGGTGGTTTTCCCGAGTGTGGCTCAGGGTTAACTTTCATTGCCAAAAGCGGTAACCCCGAGCCACACTCGGGCTGCATACATACCTGTACCTGCATTCCCTCGCTGACCCACGCGATTGCATTCTCTGGTGATCGAGGCGTCCTGGTTCCCTACTCACGCAAAGGGAACCAGGAAGTAGGACATTGCGATTGTCTGGGGGGGGACAGCAAGGGAGCAAAGGGACAGGTATGTATCCAGCCTGAGTGTGGCTTGGGGTTGCCGCCTTCAGCAATGAAATTAACCCCGAGCCACACTCTAATACCACTGGGGGCCAAATAAATTGTACCGATTCTGACATATAAAATATGTCAGAATTGTAATGCCAGGGTGGTTAAGGATTAACGGCAATATTAATGGCTTCTGCCTTTATCTCTTAATGCCCAGAGGAAAGGGTGATCCTTCATGCCATGGTTCCTCAGAGATTCCCCCACAGGGGTATTGTTTTTCCTCCTGAGTGCTGAAGGATGACTATGTGAGTCCAGAGATCAAAATTATGAACTGTAAAAGATAAATCAGTTTTATTTATCAGTCTTCAAGGCAGAAGACAAGTTGCCTGACTCACCTACCCTGTTTTGAGGCAAGTGACTTAACCCACCTTCCTGTTTGGAGGTGAGAAGCCTGACCCTCCTTCCCTGCTTGCGTTGAGGCAAAAGGCTTGAGCCTCCATGTTTGGATGTGAAAAACCTGACCCTCCTTCCCAGAGTTGAGGTGAGAGGCTTGAACTTGAGAAGCCTGACCCTCCCCCCGCCTTTGTAATAGATTTGTGATCTGTGATCAAGAACATTATTTATCTGTATTTTTTGCATTAGATTGTAAGGTCTGCGAGCAGGAACATTAGTTCTCTGTATTGTATTTTTGTATTAGACTGTAAGCTCTACGAGCAAGAACATTAATTCTCTGTATTGTATTTTTTGTATTAGATTATAAGCTCTTTTTCCCAGGTGATCAATTCTCTGTATTGCATGGAGTATTCAAGCAGCGGCTCCAGTGATATGCAGCTGTAAATATGAGGAGGCTGATCCAGGGAGTGAACCAATCGCCATTATTGGGGTCAGGAAGGAATTTTTTCATCTTGTTTGAAATTTCATGTTTTTTGCCTTCCTCTGGATTAGACGTATTTAATTAATGCTGTCTAGTACAAAGTTTACTTTTCTCTAAATTTATAAATATTTTTTTTTTAAATTACCTTTTTCTGTTTATACAAATTATTATGAAAAATAAACCCTTTGTCATGATTCATTTACTAGAGTGTAAGAAAAGGATTGTCCTTCCAGATGTTTTCTTGACTACGTCCCATAGAATTCAGCCATCTTGATGAGTTACTGAGGATCATGGGAGATGTAGTTGCGAAACATCTGGACGGTATAGATTGCTGGCTCCTGCTTTAGGGGATCATTAGAGGGTTGTCTACTGGAGATATTTCCACAGCATCTATGGAGAACATCAATTACATGATAGGAGTAATAACCCCGTGTGCCTCACACAAGGCCCAATGACATAACCATATACTTAACACCTACACTTTTAATAATTTCTATCAATGACTTTACAGATCTATTGGCTTGAACTTCTTACACGGTCTCTGACTGGATCAGACTCTCACTACCTACTGAGTAACTCACAAAGAGCATGAAAATGCTGAGGCTGAAGCTTTAACTCTCATCACATCATACCAGGGCCGGCGATAATGTAAGGCGGCACAGGTGGCCGCCTTAATGTGCTGGCCTGGTGCCAAACTGGGGGGGCACCACAATCCAGTTCCCCAGTCACTGCCGGCCAAGGATTTCGTGCTAGTGCCGCCCCTTAGGTAAATTATCCTCCCCCTCGTTGCTGGAGCAGCTCCTTTACTTCTGGGCTGGTGAGGGGGAGGGCGCTCCGGAAGAGGAAGTAGAGCCGTGGGCCAAATGCTGCCTCGTGCTGCTCCTCTTACAGCTGACAAGTGAGAAGGTGTGACCAGGCCTGCTCAGCACCAGAGATCCCACCAGGGCAGGAGGTGAGTGATCCCACTGCCTGCCCTCTGTCTGCCCCGAGATTGTGACCCCCCCTCCTCTATACACACACACACACAGCAAAAGAGAGATCCCCGTGCTGTGAAGGAGAAGCTTCTGTTTTAACTCCTGCTGGGCCAGGTATCTGAGCACCACATTACAATGTGCTTCAGCTGTGCTTTAATGCCACCCTTCCTGCTGCTCTGTATGATCTCATTAGTGTGCTGTAAATCATAGAGGATTTTATAGCAGCAGGAAGGATGGCATAAAAGCACAGCTGAAGCGCATAAGTAATGTGGGGCTCAGATACCTTGTCCAGCAGGAGTTAAAACAGAAGATTCTCCTTCACAGCAGGGGAGATCTCACTGTTACTGCCCCCACTGAGACGCTATTCCATGTATCTACTACCCTTTCTATATCACTGTTACTGCCCCTACTGGGAGGCTATTCCATGTATCTACTACTCTTTCTATATCACTGTTACATGGAATAGCCTCCCAGGGGGGGCAGTATCTACTACCCTTTCTATGTCACTGTTACTGCCCCCACTAAGATGCTATTCTATGTATCTACTACCCTTTCTATATCACTGTCACTGCCCCCACTGGGAGGCTATTCCATGTATCTACTATCCTTTTGCTATCACTGTTACTGCCCCCACTGGGAGGCTATTCCATGTATCTACTACCCTTTCTATATCATTGTTACATAGAATAGCCTCCCAGTGGGGGCAGTATCTACAGACTGTCTCAACCAGATGGCGACGAGCCGGGCGACCCTGCCAATGATGTCAGCAGAGAGCGACCTCCACCGCCCTGCATCCTGACTCCCTAGCAGTAATTGTGGCAGGCGCCGGCCCCACCCTGACATCCTGAGGAGGATCCTGCCGGACAGTGAACCGGACATCGATGGCCCGAATGAGAAAGCCAGCCACAGGCCCACCACAACAAAAGCGTGACAGAGTAGTAAGGTAGGGATGCTGTGGCACTGGTAATATATTGTGGGTATAGGCACTGTGGCACAGCAGGGCACCACCAGGCACAGCATAGATTGGGTGACACTCCTGTGCCACAGTGCAATCAATCAGTGACTCAGACCACCGCTAGAGGTTGTCCTTGCAAGAGCAACATTCAGCGTCCTTTACTTTTGGTGAGAAGACACCAAATACTCCCAATAGAAACTATTATTATGCATCTCTATGCTGATAGGCATAACATGGATAGGAGGGGGGCACCAAAATGCACCTTCGCCTGAGTAGACAAAAATGCATGCACCGGCTCTGGCTGGGTTACCACCACGGTAACTGTGTACATGTCTCGATACAGTGGTATCTGTATTATTAACAATATTACCAACAAGTTGTAGTATTCGTCTCCGTAGTTGTTGATACGTCTTACCAATATATTGTTTTCCACACAAATAAGTGAACTAATATTATCACCATAGTGAATGCACAGAATAGCAAATTGTTTTGTTCTGAAAACCTTTTTAGAGACACTGCTACTTAAAGTTTTGGATTTGAAAATGAAATTGCATGCCTTACAAAGGCCACACTTAAAGGTACTGAAAGGTCGATCAAGCCATGTACTGTTTGTTTTATGTGGAGTTTGATAACTATGAACCAAAACATCTTGTAGACCTTTAGATCTTCTGGCAGTGAATGGGGGAGTAGGGGGTAATACCAGTGAGAGTGAGTCATCCAGATGGAGTAGAGGCTAGTAATTTGCACATACATTCTTAATTTTCTCCCATATACTACCAAAAGTGACAACGAACCTAATCACTTAGACGCGATCATTTTAGGTTTAGGTGTTAATAAACTTTCCCTGTTGGTCTCAAGTTCTCTTTTATATGCGTGTTTAAGACACCGATTCGGATATACTTTTGTGCGGAAAATAGCTCTCAATTTTAAGCCGCTTTCTTAAAGTCCTCAATATTACTACAGGTCCTATGAACTCTTAGTTGAAATTGAAGTTTCTGATAGTCTTTCACCTTTGTGAGGGATAACCCAATAGCATTATGGTTCAAAATGTCCATTAGTCCAGTAACAGTTCTAAACACCACAAGAAGACCTCATTGAAATACCAGAACTATTTGAGGACATGTTTGGTATACATTTGCATAGAATATGTAAATACATGCATTTCTTCCCAAAATGCTAGATACAATACAGCGTAGCTAGGGGTACTAGATGTGCCCATAGAAATACCCCTGAGTTGTAGATAGTATTTTCCTTCAAGAAGAAATTAGTTATGGGTAAGAACAAAACAAAGTAATTTAATGATGTACGAAACTAGATCCTTAGGATGTTCTTTTTCCAAAAAGTATTGTGCAGCTTTCAATCCAATGTGGGATATTATTGTATAATGACACAACATCAAAGCTAACCAATAGTATATTATGAGGGACTGTACAGTGGGATAGATGCATAAGGGCATTTTGAGTGCCCCTGAAAAATGATGGTTTCACTAAAGGGTGTAAAAAGTTATCCACAAATTGCCTAACTCTGTTAAGGAATTGTTGCCTGCCACAATTGGGTGAGTGTGATAACGATCCTTGTGAATTTTGGGTAAGCATAAGCAGTACAGGGTGGGAATTGTCGGTTTGGATGGAAGCAGATCCTTTTTAGTTTCCTCTGAGATAAATCCCTGTATAATATCATATTGAAGAACCATATAAAATTCACAAGAATATTTTTCAGTGGGGTCACCAATAAGTAACTTATAACCCTCCGTATCTTTCAGCTGATCCTTACACATCTCGCAATATTGTTCTCTTTGCATGAGTACTATATTTCCACCCTTATCAGGTTGTATTACTACATCACCCTGAAGTTGTAATTCATTGCAAAGCCATCTGTTCAGATTGTGATAGATTCTGTTTTTTTTTCCACACTTGCAGATTAAGCCCCAAGATCTCTTTTGTACCAATACTAACAAACATGTCAATGTTAGAGAACTCAGTAAATGATGAAGTATAGGGAGATTTACTTTTAAATCTTTTGTCAATCCCTACTGTAACATCATCATTATCATCCAATAACTCCATTAGTGACCTTAAGTGTGGTTTACCCTCTGCACAAATACCTAGGGACCTAGCTTGTCTTTCATTTTTCCTGTCATGTACCAGATGGAGTGCTAATTTTTTAGCAAACAAATTTAAATCCTTTATCCAAGGAAATTTATCAAAACTAGGGCTGGGGACAAATGATAATCCCTCTCATAACAGACGAAGATGTTTGTCTTTTAAGATTAAAGTTAGACAAGGTAATGATGCTATTATTTATCACATTCACAATTTAACCATTGTATCCTCTTGTCTTTTACCCGCACCTTTGGCAGAGTCTGAGTCATTCCTTGGATAAATTCTCCACCGCCCAAGGATCCTCCAAAAAAGAGACATTTTTCTTGATACTCTGCAGTATACCCCCAGATCTATTGGGGTTCTTATATGTGCATGCCATCCATTGAAGAGGGGATACCATCACCTGGAATGCTGTCAAACACAGGTTTTTGTTCAGTTATAGCCTTTTAGTACACACTGCCTCTTAAGTATTTCTCTTAAATTGTAGAATGGGTTTTGAAAACTCCTGATAGTGTCCCTTCCACAGTTGAATACTGAAATGAGGCCACTCACTGGGCCCCATCATTGTATTTCTGCTGGCCTCCATATGTTAATTTAGGGACTGTTTCGGTAGAGTATTCACACTTCTGTGGCTTCCCTCTCAACAGGAACTGTGTGATACACAGCTGCTATGGAAGCAAGCTGCTAAGTGCCAGCATATAATTAACACCAATCTCCGGATACACATTAGGTGGCCCGCATTATGAGTCATTGGGAGATTGACTTCGACTTGTGGTTGCATAGCATATGTCATGCCACCAGCCTGGAGACCATGGGATACACTGGAAATCCCTTGTTTTTAGGATCCAGGCCGGATCTTACCTTTCAATCTGTAAAGTGGGGGTCTGGTGAGCGCCGGTGAAATGGATAAGAACCCAGTCGCAGTAAATAAATTAATACAAGACAAAAGGTTGACGTGAAATCATAAGAAAATATATTGAATAGTTGAATCCAAAAAAGGCAGGATATGGATAAATAATAACAGTCCTTGAAAAGCAATGGAAAATGATGGGATAAACAGTCACTTGGATACTTAAATCATATAAAGGCAGAAAATTGAAGAAGAAAACCTGGACATATATAATGGAATCCTTGGTGAGTATAGGTAGAGGAGTCTGAAGCAAGCGGTGAGGTCAGAGGCTGGCGGCATTCTTGGCAAAGTCATGGTATTGTTAATAGGGTCAGAGGCAGGCAGCGTAGTTGCAGAGTCATGACACAGGCAATAGGTTCAGTACACGGATAGACAGAGTAATACAGCCAGGCTGATCTCAGGGCTCTGAAATGGATCCACGTATGTCCACACATGGTGCGAGACAGCTGAGTGGAAACAAGGCAGAGTAACATATACCTGGGAATGCTACCAGGGCTGTATTCAGGCTGAAGTGATACTAGATTTGGCCTTCGCGTGGCGACGCCCCTGCAGAACCTTACACAATCCCTCAACATCCAGTCCAGGAGTTCTGGTAGCTCACCTTGTCTCCTACCACCCGACCACTGACCCACTCCCTATTTAAGGGCAGCACACCCTCTATCAAAGCTCTGTCCTGAGTCTCAGTTTGGAGTCAGTATTGTTCCTCCAGATTGATCCTGTGATCTATCCTGCAGTGTATCCAGCACTCCTAGCCTGCAGTGTTCCTGTTAACTAACCTGAAGTATATCCTGTGCTCTAGCCTCTAGTGTTCCTGTCCTGCTATCCACAGTATTCCAGTTCTGAACCTTCTGCAGTGAGGTCTCTGCCTTCCAGAACCTTCTGCTGTGTGGTCTCTACCTTCCAGAACCATTAGTCGTGTGGTCTCTGCCTTTCAGAACCTTCACCATGTGGTCTCTGTCTTCCAGAACCTTCAGCCTTTTAGCCCCTAAATCTTCTGCCTGCATCAAGCCCTGCAATCTGTCTTCAGTAATCCAGTCTTATCCAACCTTCTAAAATTCTGCCTTGTACAGCATTGTTCATCATTATGTGTCCAGCCTCCTTCATGTGCTACCCAGCAGCAGTCTAATAAACGTTCAACCTTGCCAAGCTTGTGTTTGTGTTTTCTCGCCTGAAGGGTCTGCCATGTCACTATCCAAGGGTCCCACCTGGCCTCATGCTGCGTGCCACCCCGATAGCATAGATGTAAAGGGAAAAATAGCACTCACAAATGGGGGTTGGTCAGTTGTACAGTGCTACAGCAAACCGAGATGGCCAGGCTCCTCAGATACTCACTACTACGCTGACAGGCCGGATCACGCGAGGTGAGATCCGGCAGGTCATGTGACCGCCGGCGTCTGGCTCAATGGAGTCCTGTGGACTCCATCAAGTGGATGCTCGCGGCTGCGCTCAGAGCTGCCACGAGCATCGCGGGGCCGTAGCGCGGGCTAACAATGCAGGCAGCTTTTTAAGCGCCTGCATTGTAATTCCACGCTAAAACAGGGGCGGTAGGGGGAAAACTGTGGGTGCAGTTTTTTCTCCCTACTGCCCCTGTTTTAGCATGGATATTGTAATTTTGCCCCTAGATTTTAACTCCTTCCCTACCAAGCATTTTGTGTTGAAACAATTACAACATTTATTTCAAAAAGTGGGATGTCAAGTTAACAATAAAATAGCGTAAAACTGAAATTTTGCGCAGAGATTGTTATCATGAGATAGTTAATAAGTTAAAATTATGTAAATTTGTTCATTTTAAGTTTTTCATGTATTTGTTTATGCTTTACAGAAACATTGTTGGAATGAAAAAGTCTGAACTCAATATGGTGTCCTCTATCTAGAACAATGTCACATGGGGTCTGCATTGTCAGCATACACACTACACACAGAAATGACCTTTGTGGCAAATACTGTAACTATGATAACTCTCTCTCATTATATATATATATATATATATATGTTACGGTTAAAGCCCGAAGTGCAGTTAATCCTAGGATTACCCGGGTAATCCTGACATTACCCAGGCATCATTAGCAAAAGTCTGAAGTGAAATTAAATTTCGGACTTTACCCGGGTAATCTGCAAAGTATCCAGAGGCCTCTGGGTACTCCGGTTTTCTGCTCTGTTTTAACCGGGTAATTCGCACATTACCCTAGTGTTGCTGGAAAAAGTGTGATGTGCAATGAAACATCGGACTTTATCCGGGTAATCTGAAAAATATCCAAACGCCTCTGGGTACTCCGCTTTTCTTGGGTTTTCAGCAGGTTAGAGTTGACTGAATTCCGAGGGTTACCCGGGTAAAGCTACAAACTGTTATCTGACTGATAACAAAATTGTGTCTGAAATTTTCATTTTTTTGCAACTTTACTCAGCGGTTTTGGGAAATGTCAGGATTACCCGGGTAATCCTAGGATTACCTGCACTTCGGGCTTTAGCCGTAACATATATTGACAGTATCATCAGTCAGAAAGTACGTCAGTTGTGCACGGACGCACAGTGTGCTCAGAATGCGTTCGTCTGACATTAGCCTAATTCTGCTTTAAAAACATATGCAATTAAGTTTGACATGCTAATGATTGCTTTTCAATGTATTACAATGCAAAATCACGAATGAAATTGTTAATCTTTTACCACCAATAAAAAAGGGTATTTCTCTTTCTGTGTTAAGGTTCTGACTAAAATATTACAATCTAAGGCAGGGGTCAGCAACCTTGGCCCTCTAGACATTTTGTTTTAGTGACTGAGCATCATCAGAGATGTAGTCCTCAAACATCTAGAGGGCCAAGGCTGCTGACCACAGATCTAAGAGATATTATGTACCTTTTGCATTGTTTATTTATTCATCTTGCTATTTTTGTAAATGAAACATAGGGGGCTATTAACAAAGCACTGGTCTTTGCCAGTGCTCAACAGTGACAAGTGCCAGTGCTTAACCCCTTCACTACCAAGTAGTTTTTCCAGAAAACATTGTCAGGAATTAGTGTTTTTTTGAAAAATCATTAACATTAATTATATGTTAAGAAATATTTTGGAATATTCCCAATGTATTTGTTACTGTAATAACCTATTTGGCAGGAAAATGTTGCCATCTACTGGCCAAATGGAGTTACAACAGTTAGAGCTGCAGTTAGTGGTTCCCTGCATCGGCAGCTGAACGTCTGATAAGGACATTCAATTAGCCGTTTTGGGACAATTTTAGCACATTGGGCATTATGCACATAGGGATATAACTTTTGGGGTACCTTCTGCAGCCCAAAAGCAAACATATTTTGTTTGCTTTTGTCCGTCACAGCTGCAGATCAAGATAACTCGATATGTGGCACCTGATGGTGCCTTTGAAGATCCGAGTTATCTCAATCTTGGTAGTGACGAGTTTAACAAAATAAAAATCTAAACAGCTGCCGAATAAGCTTTCACAGTGAAGCTTCTATGGTTGTTTGGATGCTTTTTTTTGGGAAGTACCAGTGTTTGCAACATCGTCAAACACCAGTGATTACTGAGTAACCCCCATAGAATGTTATACAAATATTATGCTATTTTTAAACAAAAATAACTCTGTATTTTAAGAAAAAGAATAACTCTTTCTTACTATGTTGTTTCCACATCAAATGTTTCACTGCTTCGGCAACCAAAACAAATGTATTTCATGGGAATAAAGAAAGGAATAATGTTAACTCCAGACCACCAGATTCATGCTGCTTTGTGAGTTTATTAAATTTTTTTTTGTTTTGATTTTTTTTGTTGTTTGCTTCTTTTAAATTTTCCACATGTGCTCCTGCCAGGAATCATCCAAATAGACAATCACAGCAGCAAGAGTAAAAGTTTCAGCATTGCCGTTTTTTTTCCCCCGGACTATAAAATAATACACATCAGTTATTGTTACTTATATAATTCTTTTTTCCTTTTGTTTCTCCTGTTGAAACCACAAACATTCCAGCATCACACTGTAGGAGTAGGAACAGCGATACAGAGCATAACCTTTTGCATAGTATTAAATGAACAGAAACATAATATTTTTATTTACAGTTATTAGTACTTAGATTTAAAAAAGTATGTAAAAACGGGTGAACTGAAAGATTTCCTCGCTCGCTGCTAAAAAAAAAATTATTATAAGCAAAAGAAAAGCTTTCTAGCATAGACCGAGGAAACTGCTTACAGAATGGACAACCAATCGTACCATTTACATATTTCTGTTTATGTATTTATAGTTTAGATATTTTATTTCTTTTTGCACATCTCCCATGCTGTTAAGTACATGATTTAGAAAGTACATTTGCATTATAATGAACCTTAAAAATGAAAATACTGTTTCATTTCCTGTACCCTGATCATATGAAATACCAGATTTCTTTATGTATTTATCTGCACAACTTTTTATTTGTTTGCTTTTAGGAAGGGAAAGAGTGAAAGTAGCATCCAGTGAATAGCTGTCCTTGCTATTTTAGTACAACCAGTTTGACAGCACAGTTTAATCCAGTTAGGGTGAACCTTGGCACTCCAGATGTTTTAGCACTACATGTCCCATAATGCTAAGTAGGCATGTGCACCGATTTTTTTTTTCGGTTCGATTTGGTTCCGTTCGTTCGGATTTTGTAAATTTTCGTTTCGGCCGATTTCCGTTTCGGTTCGGTTCGTTTAGGTTCGTTTTTCGTATCGACTTTTTTTTCGTGATTAAGGAAATTTTCGTGTTTTTCGGAACGTCTGTTCTCCTCGTTTCAAAGTGTCTATTCGTTTTGACGTAAACGAATGGTTTTTCGGATACGATAATTATACAATACGATAATTCTGCCATTGAGATTTCTCATGTTTTACAACAAGGATACATTGAGATTTCTCTGGTTTCCCGGGAAGGATACATTGAGATTTCTCATGTTTTACAAGAAGGATACATTGAGATTTCGCATGTTTTCCAGGAAGGATACATTGAGATGGGAATGATGCAACATTTTATTACAGAATCAGCGATATAAATACGATGTCCGAAATTACTGAAATGGAACCGAAATCAGGAATGGAGCCGAAATCACGAATGGAACGAAAATGAATTTCGATTTTACACATTTCTACAAACACAATATGGCAGCGCTGATAAGATATTAAGGAAGGATCGCAAGAGGCACTCGCACGTGGGTCCTGTCCCAAACCACCAAAATATATACCAGTAGTCCAAGGGGATGGA
This sequence comes from Leptobrachium leishanense, assembly GCA_009667805.1. Taxonomy (NCBI): domain Eukaryota; kingdom Metazoa; phylum Chordata; class Amphibia; order Anura; family Megophryidae; genus Leptobrachium; species Leptobrachium leishanense. The sequence continues at coordinate 80,919,797 of CM019070.1, read as the reverse complement.
GTGCAGCGAAAACAATGTTCCTTTCTTTAAGTCCCAGGAGTAGATTTCCCAGATGCTGAAGAGAGCTTTCCTCCTAGGGTAACCTCAAAAAAGGAAAAACATCATCGTGCGATCTGATGTATACCACATGGATAAACCAAAGAAGCGTCAGCACACTCACGTGAAATAGAGCCTTCCTGGCTCTGGATGATGCGCCTCTGGGTTATTAACGGCTAATCTGTTCGGATCTGCCGTTTTCAGATCCGAAATTTTTCGGAAAATCGGCCAAATCCGAATGCACGAATCGGGAAATTTCGTGAAAATTCAGAAATTCCGAAACCCGAAACGTACATCCCTAATGCTAAGTCACACATAAGTCTGGCTGAGTATCATGGAACATGTAGTTCAGAAACATCTGGATTTTCACGGCATTTGCTGATCTTTGCCGATAAAGTTTGTTTTTTAAAGTTGGTAAAGCAGAATACGTTAATTTCTTTACTTTTTTTATGTTTTCAGTGTTCACTGTGGATCAAACATCATCTCTGTCATTATTTAACGATTGAGCTAATAAACTTCCAGTGACTATAGTGGTTGTGTAAAATACAACATTTGCAGTTGAATGATAAAGCCTCCCAGTAAAATGATAGGACCTGCAGCACAGAGACCAAACAGCCATTGTCCCTTATATGTTGAGATGTCAGTTCAAATGAGTTATTAGGCAAATAGATGTAACATGTCGAAAGAGGACTTGCATGTTATAAACTGTGAACAGAATTTGAGAATAACTTCTATTAGATTACATAGTCAAAATTTTCCAATTTAAATTCATTTATTATATCTCAAGTCGTGTCTATATCATTTTCAACCCATGCTTTGAACTTTAGGAATGATGTGTGAAAAGCAGAAGAACCCTAAATAATAAACTGATAGAAAAGTCCAGGAAGCCATTCTATTGTCCATGTTAAATTATTGCTTCCTTTTATTGTTGTATTACATGATGCTACTGTTGCACAAATCAAAAATGTCCTTAAGTATTGTCTTGCAGCCATTAAACTGGTCATGAAAGCTTGAATCGCTCAAAGTCTTATCATTTAACAGTCAGGTACATTAGTTTGACATCGCAATTGCTTACATTGTAAGGATACTCTGTACCAAAATCGGAAAGTGTAATGAATATTTCTTTATATGAGACCTGAAGAACAGCTATTGTATGTAAACGACCAACCATCAACAAAAGCACTTCAACCATCCATGGATCTTCAACCCCCTATTGTTTTCAAATAACTGTATGAAGGACTCTCCAAAATCACTTTTAAAGTTTCCCACTATCATTAACAATCATTAACAAAAGAAGAATGAATGATGCTTTTAATTTAACCCCTTCTTCACTAACATGAAATAGTATATTCAACCTTTAAAATATTGTGCAGGTGCCCTGACATCAGGTATCTGGTCTTATTAACCCCTTACCGCTTCTGAACGTGCTATGCCGTCCTCGTGGCCAGAGGACTTTGAAGACGCAGGGCGTACATGTACGCCCCGCTGTCTTCAATGGGCTGCCCTGGCCCCTCGTTGCAGCTGGCGCGAGCTGCGTGCCATTGGCTGTAGCGGGACGGGCTGAACTCAAGCCGTCCCACTGCAGCCAATGACGCGCGTCGGCTGCCTGGTGGACCGAAATCAGTGGTCCACGCGCCACCTGTCGGCGGGGCATAGCTCCACCTGTATGCCTTGGCGGCATTAAGCCACCCCTGATGGATGACGCCAGACCATTGTTAAGGGGTTATTGCAAAAGAATTTAGTTTACAAAACAAAATTTATTTGAAAATGGGCTCCAGGACATGCCCCTGAAGTTTCAACACCATCAAAAATGACAGCTGATGTGTTGAAAATGTTTGAAATGCTTTGAGTTCCATTTTTCCTCCAAGGAAACACAGGAGCCCAAGCTGTAATATACATGTAGTAGCACTTTTTGGCCAGCAGAGGGAACCGTCCTTCTGTCAAAGAAAGCTTATCGACTGTGGAAATGTACAGTAGAGATGCTTCTGTATATTTGACTGTGTGGGTAAAGGAAAGTGGTTTTCCATAAATACACTGGGTCTTACCGGTGGGTTTTATAGAAAACCACTTGATAGAGAAGGATTTGGATTTGCGTGTTTAGCCAATACACATATAATAAATACTACAGACAAATAAATGTAAATCAAGCACAAAGCCAATCAGAAAGACATTGTGAACTCCAACTACTATTACTTAAAAAAGAAGCATAGGAGGATACATTGGGTTATCGCTATATAAATAATCGGACAAAGAGTTATAATGTATGTTATTGCCATGTTTTATAATGTTTATGGGAAACTCTGATATTTTTTCAGCGTTCCTACTTGATTACAGTAACCACAACCAGCAAATAATCCAGTTAATAAGAGATGCTTTAAGAATTGCTGTATCATTAGCAACTTTAATAAATATTTTCTATTGAAGTAAGAATGCCTTTGTTAATAAGTGTGCTCATGATTGTATTTATTTAAAGAAATACACACAATAGGAATATAAACTGCTGATTGCTGACTGCATTGTTTCAGAAGTTTAGCTTTGGCTAAAATTCAAATTTAAGAATTCTATTTATGTGGTTTTTCCAGTATTTTACAGTAATTTACAACTATTTTATCTGTTTTATCTTATATCCATATGTGACTAGAATTTAAATTTGAATATCCTTGTCAATAATCTTTTTCAAGTGTTGAAAGAACATTTTTACCAAGGGACTCTTAAAGTAAAAATAGATTCTATTCATATTTACTGAGATTTATTATGATTGTTAGATTTTTTTAAAGTGTAACTCAGAAAAGCTCTCTTTTGTATATAGAATGTACAAATATAAAACAGGCTTTTTGGGTCGGAGTTTTTTTTATGACAAAGTTTCTAAAATCAGCTGATCTCGGAGCATAATTGTGTTAATTGCTTTAATAATTTATGGTCTCTATTAATATACAGCAGGTACCTGAGGTATGCCAATATCAATATCAATATACAATGTAGGAAAGCCCTGGGAATGAAAAACAGTGGTAACCCTCAAAAAAATTTTAAGGTCTCTATTAATCCATTCACTGCTGAGCCATTTCACCTCTCTGTGCTGAGCTGATTTTTACCGGTTTTGCTCACCATGTTTAAACAAGATCTGAAGTTACGTATTATAGTACGACCCACACAAATTATATATCCTTGTTTACGACAGACTCCCCAAATTCATCATATATTATATGTATACTTCATGTCCTGCAAGAACGCTATAACAAAAATGGAAAAAAAAAGTGAATTTCCATTAAAATTTTAATCATTTACAGTGTGTGAAATAATTTTTTCACATTTTATCATCCAATCCTTTGAGGTTATATATTCTATGGGGTACGCTTGTTAAAAAAATCTTAGAAATGGGAATCTGTTACTGTATTTTTCAGAGAAAAAGTGAGAAAACTAAATTTTTCATTAGTGCAGCATCATTGTTCACATTATAATTTAAAAGTAAACAATAGTGCTGCACTAGAATTTTTTAAAAAAAAAGAAAAAAATAATTTGTACTTTTATTTATTAATCTTTTAAAACTTTGATTTTATACTGAATCTGGTCATGTTTGGTATCAAAAATGACCCTCTAGTTGCCACCGATCGGTAAATACAGGGGTCATTTAGACCCCCAAAACTCTGCCATAGATGGCAGCTAGGGGATAATTCCCTAACTGACGTCATCGTGTCCA